>UESW01002461.1:23319-136071 GCA_900491605.1 Calamus simplicifolius
ATGATTAATACCATTTTCATTGCAAAAACTTTCAAATAAGTGATTTTCAAATTCAGTTCCATGATCACTTCTTAGAGACACTATGGTAGTGTTTTTCTCATTTGTTACTTTCTTGAAGAATTTCATGAATATCGAGAAAGTCTCATCTTTGTGAGCTAAAAACATTACCCAAGTGAATCTAGAGTAATCATCTACTATCACAAGACCATATTTCTTTCCTCCTAGACTTGTGGTTCTAGTTGGTCCAAAAAGGTCCATGTGAAGTAGCTCTAATGGCCTAGAAGTTGAAACAACATTTTTAGATTTAAAAGAACTTCTCGTTTGTTTTCCAAACTGACATGCATCACATATTTTATTTTCAAAATCTATTTAGGTAGACCTTTTACTAAATCCATTCTAATTAGTTTTGAAATTAGGTGTGTGCTTGCATGACCTAATCTTCGATGCCACAACCAACCAATCTCATTCATATTAGCATTATTAGCAACTAAGCAATGATTATTAGTAGACAAATTGTCTAAGTCAATCAAGTATACATTGCCATTTCTATTTCCAATAAAAACAATGCTATTATCAATGGGATTAGCTACAGTGCATATAGAAGATTCAAATGATACTTTAAAACCTTTGTCACATAATTGGCTTATACTAATTAAGTTATGCTTTAAACCATCAACATAAAGTACATTTTCAATATATGTGGAGGGAGTTATTTGAATGTTACCAAACCCCAAGATTTGGCCTTTGCCATTGTCGCCAAATGTAACAACTCCTCCTTTCTTTTCTTCAAGGGTGATGAATTCTTCTTTGTCACCCGTCATATGTCTTGAGCAGCCACTATCAAGATACCACTTTCTCTTTGATCTCTTGGCCACAAGACATTCCTGCAATGAAATCAAACTTTATGTTTAGGTACCCAAGCTTTCTTGGGTCCTTCATGGTTAGTAGCAACAAATATTGTTCCTTTCGGAACCCATATTTTCTTTCCTTTAATATTTAAGTTTTTATTAGGTTTTAGAATTTTACATTCATAAGATTTATGTCCTTTTTGATTACATTTAAAGCATGTAAAATTACTTTGGCCAGCACGCACAAAAATATTTTTCAGTGATTTTTGTTTTCTTAAAGTGTTATACCCTAATCCGGCTTTGTCAAAAACTGCTTTTTGACTATTTAATAACATGTCTAATTTAGTTGAGCTTAAGGTAAACTTATCAACTATGTTCTTATGTTTTTCAACCTCTTTCCTTAGTTTATCATTTTCATTGGAAATTAATTCTTTTTCTTTTACCAAAATTTCATTTTCAGATTTAAGTTTCTTAACTTCATTATTAAGATTTCCTTTTCTTTAATGAAAGTTAAATTTTCATTTTTCAAAATCTTGTATTTCTTTTTCAAAACCTTGAAATCACAAGTTCATTAAAAGCATCAAATAATTCATCAAAAGCAAATTCATCGCAAGGGTTATCGGAACTTACCTCATCGTTGTCGTCCGCCATAAAACATACATTTGCGACTTCCTTTTGTTCTTCTTCTTCGGAAGAAGATTCCTCGCTATCACTCCAAGTCGCCACATAAGCCTTCTTTTTCTTTTTGTAGGCTTTCTTCAATTTAGGACATTCATTCCTAAAGTGCCCCGGTTTATTACACTCATAGCAAGTCAAGGGGTCTTTCTCTTTTTCTTTGTCCTTGTCCTTGTTCTTATCCTTTTCTCCTTCCCACTTTGCTCCAAATTTCTTCTTGTGGAAGGGTTTCTTTCTCCTCATGAATCTTTTAAATTTTTAGCTAAGAGAGCAGTCTCTCATCATCATCATCATCACTGCTGCTCTCTTCTTCTTTTGCAGCTTTGAGGGCAATCACTTTCTTCTTCTTTGTGTCCTCCTCTACATGCTGCTTCATAGTCAGCTCATGGGTCATAAGTGATCCTAGAAGCTCCTCTAAGGGTAAAGTGTTGAGGTCCTTCTTCTTGGATTGCTGTCATTTTTGCTTCCCATGATCTTGGTAATGACCTAAGAATTTTTCGAACAAGTTCTGAGTTAGTATATGTCTTACCAAGACTTTTTAAACCATTTACAATATCTGTAAATCTAGTGTACATGCATGCAATGGTTTCAGATTGTTCCATGCTAAACAATTCATATTTATGAACAAGAATATTAATTTTAGATTCTTTTACTTGGTTGGTACCCTCATGGGTAACCTCTAATCTATCCCAAATCTCCTTTGCGGAATTACATGTGGAGATTCTATTAAATTCATTAGCATCTAAAGAGCAATATAAAACATTCATGGCTTTAGCATTAAGCTGTGCCATTTCCTATCATTATCATTCCAGTCCCTTTCGGGCTTAGGAACAATAGTGCCATCAATAACATGTGTGGGTGTACTAGGTCCATTAATTATAACACCCCATAATTCATAATCAGAAGCTTGAATGAATATCCTCATTCTAGCTTTCCAATAAGAATAATTTGAACCATTAAACAGTGGAGGTCTATTCGTAGAATGACCTTCAGCAAATGATCCAACTTGAGTTGCCATTTGGATCTTTAGCTCTTGATCGTGTGATCAAAATCTAATGAGCACTAGCTCTGATACCAATTGTTGGCCCAGATGACAACCCAAGAGGGGGGGGTGAATTGGGTTCTTTAAAAATTTAGCCTTTTAAAATAGTTTGCTTAAGAAGAATGAAGCAAATGCAATGTAAATACAAAGTGCAGTGAATAAAAGAGATAGAGAAGAGTCAATGAAGCACGGCAAACACAAAGATTTTATAGTGGTTCGGTGTATCCAACACCTACGTCCACTCCCAAGATTCACTTGGGTCCACACTATAATCTTCCTTGATTACAGCCGAGTTGTTTTACAAGCTCACAACTCAAACTTGTTGTTTTCCCGGGATCACAACGAACCCAGCTGGTTTTCAAGGGCTCACCAGCACAAAAACCCTAACACAAGCTATACCAAGCTTGTACCGAGGTAAGACTACCTCCACTAGTTCAATCCCCCAGATTGAACTAGACACAAATAATAGAAATATTGTTTTTCAATACAAGCTCCTCAATGAGCAGATAAACAAATAAAAGAACAAAGTTTAGAAAAGCCTGATTTGTAGTTGGTTGGCTTTTGAGCTTTTCTTCTTTTTTCTTTTCTCAACTCCTTTGAAGTGTAGAATCGGGCCTCAGCTCGGATTCTTCACGGACTGAACGTTGGAGTTGATTTGAGCTTTTCTTCTTTCTTTGAGTGTTGAAAATCACTTGAGATGCTCTTGAATAGCTCTTGGATTTTCTTCTGAAGCTTCCTTGGATTGTTGAGCTTGAGCACAGAAGAAGCTTCCTTTGATTTCACACTTTTTCTTTCACTCTATTTTGAATCTCGGATTTTTTCAAATGACGCTCTGTTTTTCTCTTTTTCTTTTTTCTTTTTCTCTCTTGATGTGTATTCTCTATATTTTTGATTTGAAAACGGCTTCTCTATTTATAGATTCTGCAAAAATATAGCCGTTAGAAACAAAGAAAATAGCCGTTAATTAAAAATCTTACCGTTGACGCTGAGTTGGCATTCAGAAAAATCACGCCCAGATTTGTTGGAGTCGACTCCTGCTTTCCGCGAGTCGGCTCGAAGACGCGATACCAAAAATAGAAATATTCAGAAAGTCAAAGGGTCGACTCATCAAAATAAAGTGTCGACTCCTGACAGTCGGGGGTCGACTCATGAAAAGTTGGGGTCGACTCGCGAAGTGCTCAGAAAAACACACTCTGGTGTCTGAGCGGAGTCGACTCACACAGTCATGGAGTCGGCTCGACAGAATCGGGGGTCGACTCATGAAATCACAGGGTCGACTCGTGAAAATCAGGAATCACTGTATACTGAGTGGAGTCGACTCTGAAACTCTAGAGTCGGCTCCGGAACGTATCAAAAATCAGAGAATTTTCTGATTGACTTGAAATTCGTTCCAGATTCATTTTAAATCAATTTTTGACTTGAATACAATAAAATTGTCATTAGGAATCAATTCAAGAAATGTTCCAAAAACTCATTGATTGAAATATGAAGTATAAAAATTTCTTTTTGAAAGCTTAAACATGGAGCTTGAAGTTACTTTCAAATTGATTAAAGTCATACTTAACATACTCATTGATTGTTCTAAATAAATTCATTGCTTATGTAAATAAACTCATTGCATCTTTTAATATACTCATGGCTTTTGGTAATCATCAAAATCAATAAGATTGGGGCAACAATTTCTCAACAATCTCCCCAACACCTTAAGAGTCCCGAAATGGGTGTCGTCGCCTTCAAGCTAGGGTGTTGTCAGATGAGAGCCGAGGTGTCGTTAGATGAGAGCTGGGGTGTCGTAAGAGCCTAAGTCGGGATGTCGTCAGTCCCTGCCTTTTAACAGTCATGAAATGGGTGTCGTCACCTTAAAGGTAGGGTGTCGTTGCGCTAAAGCTGGGGTATCATAAGAGAATAAGTCAGGGATGTCGTCGGTCCCCGCCTTAACAGTCCCCGCATGGATGTCGTCGCGCTAAAGCTAGGTATCGTCGGATGAGAACTGCGGTATCGTAACAGCCTAATTCGGGGATGTCATCGGTCCCTGCCTTAATAGTCCCACACGGGTGTCGTTGCCTTAAAGCTAGGGTATCGTCGCGCTAAAGCTGAGGTGTTGTAAGAGCCTAAGTCGTCGGTCCCCGCCTTAACAGTCCTGGCACGGGTGTCATCGCCTTAAAGCTAGGGTGTCATCGCGCTAAAGCTGGGGTATCATAAGAGCCTTAGTCGTCGATCCTCGCCTTAACAGTCCCCGCACGAGTGTCATCGCCTTAAAGCTAGGATGTCGTTGTTCTAAAGCTGGGGTGTCGTAAGAGCCTAAGTCGTTGGTCCCCGCTTTAACAGTCCCCGCACGGGTATCGTCGCCTTAAAGCTAGGGTATCGTAAGAGCCTAAGTCGTCGGTCCCCACCTTAACAGTCCCCGCACGGGTATCGTTGCTTTAAAGCTAGGGTGTCGTCACTCTAAAGCTGGGATGTCGTAAGAGCCTAAGTCGTCGGTCCCCGCCTTAACAGTCCTCCTCGCACGGGTGTCGTTGTGCTAAAGCTAGGGTGTCGTCGGATGAGAGATGGGGTGTCGTAAGAGCCTAAGTCGGAGATGTCGTCGGTCCTCGCCTTAACAGTCCCCGCACAGGTGTCGTCGCGCTAAAGCTAGAGTGTCATCAGATGAGAGCTGAGGTGTCGTAACAGTCTAGTTCGGGGATGTCATCGGTCCCCGCCTTAACAGTCCCCGCACGGGTGTCATCGCCTTAAAGTAGGGTGTCATCGCGCTAAAGCTGGGGTGTTGTAAGAGCCTAAGTCGTCGGTCCCCGTCTTAACAGTCCCAGCACCGGTATCATCGCCTTAAAGCTAGGGTGTCGTCGCGCTAAAGCTGGGGTGTCGTAAGAGCCTTTGTCGTCGGTCCCCGCCTTAACTGTCCCCACACGGGTGTCATCGCCTTAAAGCACGGGTGTCGTCGCGCTAAAGCTGGGGTGTCGTAAGAGCCTAAGTTATCGGTCCCCGCCTTAACAGTCCCCGCACGGGTGTCATCGCCTTAAAGCTAGGGTGTTGTCGCGCTAAAGATGGGGTGTCGTAAGAGCCTAAGTCGTTGGTCCATGCCTTAACAGTCCCGGAACGGGTGTCGTCGCCTTAAAGCTAGGGTATCGTCGCGCTAAAGTTGGGGTGTCGTAAGAGCCTAAGTCGAAGATGTCGTCGCCTTAAAGCTAGGGTGTCGTTCGATGAGAGCTGGGGTGTCGTAACAGCCTAATTGTGTTGTCATATTTCTTCAAGTGAGGTGTCGTATTTTTTTAACCTTGGTGTCCTAATGCTTTGTCAGGATATATGACAGCTAAATCTATGGATATCATTGTTCATGACTGTGTGCCTATATTTTCACAGATGATGCTGAAATTATAGATCGGAAAGAAATCGAGCACACTCCCGGCCGTGCACCTTCACCCATCACTCCAAAAGTAGGGGTTGATACTATAGCTCCTCAAACTGGAATGGAATTCAATTCAGCAGATGAAGTATATACTTTCTACAATGGATACGCAAAAAGAGTTGGTTTTGGAATCACAACAGTGTGTAGCAGGGCCAACAACAATAAATAATTTTGCTTCAAGCACCTGGCGTGTTGGAGGCAAGGAAAATCTAGAAAAACAGAGAAGAGCATGAATCATAGGGATCAACTGGTTATCTACGGTCGCATAGGAGGATCAGCACACCAGAGAAGGCAGAGATCAACAATTTACGTGCCGTGAATGTTCCGACAACTTAGATATACTCTGCCATAGCAAGGAGAAAAGGGGGCAGAAGACAATTAGATTTCACCGAGAAGGATGCTCGTAATTTCATTTATCGCAAACGTCAGTCTAAGCTGAAAGAAGGAGATGCTCAGTCGATGGTAATCCATTTCACCGAAATGCAACTCAAAAATCCCAATTTCTTCTATACCTTAGACCTCAATGATAATGGTCATCTCAGGTATGTCTTCTGGATTCATCCAAGGTCAAGATTGGCATGCACATACTTCGGTGATGTTCTAAGCTTTGACTCGACCTACTTGACAATAGATATTAAATGCCTTTTTATCCATTCGTCGGGGTCAACCATCATGGACAGTCCACCTTGCTTGGTTGCGCATTGTTGTCTGATGAGAGTACTGAGACATATAAATGGGTTTTTCAGTCATGGCTTGATGCAAATGGTGGTCAAGCACCTATTGCCATAATAACTGACCAAGATAAGACAATCGAGGCTGCTGTTAAAAAAGTTTTTCCTAACACACGACATCGATTTTGTCTTTGGCATATATGAAGAAGATACCTGAAAAGATTGGCCACATTTGCATAGTAAATCCCAAATTTATGGTTGATTTCGATGAGGCGATATATGATTCATTGACCATACAGTCATTCGAGGAAAGTTGGGCACATGTTATGGAGAAATATAAAGAATGCAAGGCTATAGATTGGTTCAATGTTCTTTACGAATGTCGGGATAAATGGGTCCCAGTTTACCTAAAGGATACATTCTTCGCAGGTTTGTATGTCATTGTCTTTGGTTCATGTTCGCGTTCAACACTTCTTTTTTTGACAAAATTATGTACATGGATGTCATCTTCACAAAGGAGTGAGGGCATAAATCATTTCTTCGATGGGTTTATAAATTTGAAGACTACACTAACGGAGTTCATAGGTAAGTACGAAGATGCCTTGGAGAAAAGGTACGAGGCCGAAAATAAGAAAAATAATAGGACATTGCAAACTATTGCTTTCCTAAAGACATCATCACCTTTGAGAGACAAGCTGCAGGAAGGTATACAAGGCACATTTTCAAAAATTTCAGAATGAGATCCTTGAAATGGCTGCATCAAATACTAAATTGATCAAGGAAGCTGATGAGTATTGTGTATATTCTGTAAAGTCGTATGAAAGGATTGAAGTCGATGGAATCGGCAAGGAGATGATCAAAGAATATATCGTGTCATACGATAGAAATATTGAGGATGTCCAATGCCAGTGTCGATCCTTTCAGTTTAAAGGTTACCTGTGTAGGCATGCCTTGTTGGTTCTTCATCAAAGCGACATATTTCGTTTACCAGATAAATACTTCTTGAAGAGATGGTGCAAGGACATGAAATACCAATTCGACAATTTCGACTGCAATACTGAAGGTTGTGATAAAAGCACACGAAAATCACGGTAAGTGATAATTTTTTATTTGAAATATCTTGATATATGTTTTCGATAACATTATGATATTGATTGTAGATATAGTTTGCTGAGTCATCGGATGATGAAGCTCACAGAGATAGCCTCCATGTCTGAAGATGCATTTAATTTAGTGATGGATGGTCTAACACCTATATTCAAAATTGCCGTGGATGCTAACTATGCAGCTAAGCCAAGTACAGAGCTTGTAATTCAAGATCCTTAGCAAATTAGGATGAAAGGTCACCCAAGAGAGAACAGATTAAAGAGTGGAGTCGAGAAGAAGTCAAAAAGATCAAGGAAAAATCTGGTCAAGGCAACCATTGATGCTCCACCAATGCAAAATGAAGTAAGAGCTACTTCAAGCAACAGGCAGACTTGTATGCAGTCAATTAACACTGGAGAGGACATGGAAAGAATTATACCACCTTCCGAAACTTTGATGGACGAGTTTGATGCTTATGTATTGAGTCAACTAACATAGTAGCACATATAAAACATGGGTGTCGTAACTTTGTAACTAGGGTGTCTTGGTCGCAAATGAAGTGCTTTGTAACTAGGGTGTCTTTTTTAGCCAAATGAAGTGCTCATCTCGTCTGCCAAGAGGATTTGATATTTTACGAATACGCTTGCACTGTTACGACACCCCAGCTCTCGCCTAACGACACCCGCTTTAAAGCGACGACACTCATATTCTCACAAAAGGACACCAATGCTTTTAGCGCGACGACACCCCAGCTCTGGGCTAACGACACCCTAGCTTTAGCTTGACGACACCCGAAAGGCAAAAATCTTACGACACCCCTGTTCTCATGAAAGGACACGAATGCTTTTAGCGCGATGACACCCCAGCTCTGGGCTAACGATACCCTAGCTTTAGCTCGACGACACCCGAAAGGCAAAAAAATCCTACAACACCCCTGTTCTCATGAAAGGACACCAATGCTTTTAGCGCGACGACACCCCAGCTCTGGGCTAATGATACCCTAGCTTTAGCTCGACGACACCCGAAAAGGCAAAAATCCTACGATACCCCTGTTCTCATGAAAGGACACCAATGCTTTTAGCGCGACGACCTTCCAGCTCTGGGCTAACGACACCCTAGCTTTAGCTCGACGACACCCGAAATGCAAAAATCCTATGACACCCATGTTCTCAATTTACGACATTCTAGTTTTCAATTTACGACATCATATGAAAAACTCAAGAAATTGTGAAGTAGAAAAGGCATAAATATGAATAAATCGAGGATAACCATTTCTCAATATAAAATATTTGCATTTGCATTCAATATGAAACCGTGTTAATATGAATAAATTACATTAAATTTTTAATGAAAGAAGAATGAAAAAATTAAGAACAGTTTACGACAAGGTTGTTGATCTTTCGATTGAGGCCCTCTCTCAATATCGTCGCAGCTAATTGTCGCCGGTATTCTCTTACTTCCTCCACCGTGAAATCCATCTTCATATCAGGATTGTCCCGTCGAGCAAGACATTCCATGTATCTCAGACAGTATAGGCCACAATCCAGCGATCCGGCCAGTTGACTTGGGCAATCCGAAATCTCTTCCATCGGCCAAGTCATTACCTCCTCCTTATCGTAGTAGATATGGAATATGTGGCCAAGAATTGTATGCCATTTCTTCGCATTGGCCTTGTACCTGGCGTTGTGTTTTAATAAATTTAGGTGCATGAACACCTTTCTTTCCATGTTGATAGCAATAAGATGCCAGTGCGAGTTATCGGAGATTATTATGGTGAATAGAAACCGGAATTGGGCCTTATCTTCATTAGATACATCGTCAAATATCGAAGCCCCTGATGATGCAGCGAGTTCATGAGGAGTTAATAGAGAATTCAGACACATAGTGGCTACGAAAATTGATGCAAAGATGCACTTATGGTATCGGTCCGGATGCTCTATCCAGTTGCGCATAAAAACTCTTGGCTGGCATCAATTATCTGCTAATGGAATGTAAACCGATTAATATAATTCTAAAATCAACAACTAGAAAAGGTTTCTTGAGATACTTACATCATCGGTTAAGGTGGAGACCGACGACATCCTCGACTTAGGCTCTTACGACACCCTAGCTCTCATCCGATGACACCCTAGCTTTAGCGCGACGACACTCGTGTGGGGACTGTTAAAGCGGGGACCGATGACTTAGGCTCTTATGACACCCCAGCTTTAGAGCGACGATACCCTAGCTTTAAGGCGACGACACCCGTGCGGGGACTGTTAAGGCAGGGACCGACGACTTAGGCTCTTACGACACCCCAGCTTTAGCGCGACGACACCCTAGCTTTAAGGCGATGACACCCATGCCGAGACTGTTAAGGCGGGGACCGACGACTTAGGCTCTTACGACATCCCAGCTTTAGAGCGACGACACCCTAGCTTTAAGGCGATGACACCCGTGCGGGGACTGTTAAGGCGGGAACCGATGACTAAGGCTCTTACGACACCCCAGCTTTAGCGCGACGACACCCTAGCTTTAAGGCGACGACACCTGTGCCGAGACTTTTAAGGCAGGGACCGACAACTTAGGCTCTTACGACATCCCAGCTTTAGCGCAACGACACCCTAGCTTTAAGGCGACGACACCCATGCGGGGACTGTTAAGGCGGGAACCGATGACATCCCCAAATTAGGTTGTTATGACACCCCAGCTCTCATCCGATGACACCCTAGCTTTAGCACGACGACACCCATGCGGAGACTGTTAAGGCAGGGACCGATGACATCCCCGACTTAGGCTCTTACGACACCCCAGCTTTTGCGTAACGACACCTTACCTTTAAGGCAACGACACCCGTTCTGTGACTGTTAAAAGGCGGGGACCGACGACATCCCCGACTTAGGCTCTTACGACACCCCAGCTCTCATCTGACGACACCCCAGCTCTCATCCGACGATACCCTAACTTAAGGCGACGACACCCATTCCGGGACTCTTAAGGTTTAAACTGGGGAGTCGCTCTGATGAGGACATCAGTTCAGACCAGAGTTCGGGTCAGTCGAACAAGTCCTTGAATGTTCCTGTACCAACAACCCAGAGTCAGCAGGCCACGTCAGGGAAGACCACACCAGATAATCTACGAAGGTCCAAGAGGTTGCAGAACAAACGGGCTTAAAATTTTATGTATCGGACTGGGCCCAAACTTGGCTGGTCACATGGAAACGGACTGCTGATTCAAAGTCATTGCAGTTGGCCATGAGCTGCTGTGGATTTTGGCCATCCGGGCTCGTCTGATAGGAGTTTTGGGCCTGTTTTCATTTTTAATGGCATAGTTGTAATTTTTCTGAACTTATGATGTTAGGGTTTTCTCTCTTATTTAAGTTGGTTTTGGGCGGCCGTCAGAGGGAGAGAAGAAAGACGCTGTTTTAGATTTCCTTTTTTTCCTCTTGAATAAAGATGAATGTTTTCTTTTTTTTTTCTGATTCAAAACAATTGAATTGAAAATTTAATTGCTCTTCCTTTAAATTTCGGATTGAGAGTGATCAAAATTCGAAATTTTTCCTTTTTCTTGTCAAGATTCGAACCAAACCTGGACGAATTCTTTTCTCGCAGATTAGATCATTCTTGAGTTGCAGGCGTTTTGAATATCGCCCTGCATCAACTTGGTATCAGAGCCTTGATCCATTCCTTCCATTACCGCCTTGATCCATTCCTTCCATTACCATCTTGATCCATTCCTTCCAAACCCAAATATCAACCCTAACCAAAATTTGATCCAATGGAGCAGAAGAACAATGATCAATCCCTGAGAGACGCCGTGAGAGATGCTATGCAAGACGCCATGCGAGACCAGCACCAGGTGATGCAACAGATGATGCAAACCATGCAGGCGATGATGGCGCGGCTGGAGGTGCAGAATCGTGCCCAACCCCTTCGCGTGGAGGAGCGTGATGAAATTGATGAAGGTAGGGAGAGGGGTTTCGAAAATCTGGAGGCACCACCAATTCGAAGAGGGCAACAGAGGCCTGATGTTGGACTTCCAAGGTATGTCGATCAACCTCCCTATTTCGAAAATCAGAATTGGTGGGAAGCAGGCTTCAGGGTCGAAATTCCAGAGTTTAAAGGAGGAATTAACCCAGACGAGTATGTAGATTGGACCCTTCAGGTCGATGATGTTTTTCGTCTGAAGGAGGTGCCCTTAGACAAGCAGGTACCGCTTGTCACAATTCGATTCAGAGATAGGGCTGCTGCTTGGTGGCATGCGCAGCACTATCGTAGATATATGGATGGGAGACCTCCATTAGCGTCATGGGCAGCGCTAAAGCAGGAGATGAACATGGAGTTTTTGCCTCCGAACCATGAGCAGATTTTTATTCGAAGTTGCATGGTTTGACGCAAGGTAGTCGGAGCGTCGAGGAGTACACAATTGAATTTTATCGATTGGTTGCACGAAATCGGTTGATTGAGGCTGAACCGAGATTGATAGCCATGTATCTTCATGGCTTGCGGCTGCCAATCCAAGATGCACTGGCTGTGCATCGAATTGATAGCGTAGGAGATGCGCATATGAGGGCTCAGGCAGTGGAAAAGAGCTTGATGAGAAACAGGGGTTTCAGAGCAGAGGGGGTTTTACTACAGGCCAGAGTTCAGGGCAGAATTCAGGGGGCAAATTTATGCCTCCAGTAGCGAGGCCGCAGGCATCAGTACCTCCAAGACCAACAGGGTCGAGTGGAACCTCAGGTTCTCAGGCGAGAGTGGGCAGCAACAGGGCTAACATTCGGTGCCATCGGTGCCAGAATTTGGGGCACTATGCCAATGAATGCCCCAAGGCGCGAGCTCAGTTGTATATGGAGGATTATATGGAGGACGAAAATGGAGGAGAGTTCCCTGAGGATGAGGAATTTAATGATGAGCTGTGTGTTATTGATCCAGACCATATTCAAGGGGAGAGCTTGGTGATACGAAGAATGTGTCTGGCGCTGAGATCAGATGAGGATTGGCGTCGGCACGACATCTTCACAACGAAATGTTTTGTGGCTGCAAAACATGTCGTGTTATCATAGACTCTGGCAGTTGGGAGAATGTGATAGCAGAGGAGGCTGTGAAGAAGCTGGGGTTGCAGACAGACCCTCACCCACATCCATATAAGCTCGGTTGGGTGAACCGAAATACAGACATTCAGGTCAGCCGAAGGTGTAAGTTGTCACTGTGTTTTGGTCCTCATTTCGAGATAACTATTGAGGCAGATGTTGTTCCAATGGATGCTACTCACATCATACTGGGGCATCCGTGGCAGTTTGATAACAGGGCAGTATACAACGGGTACACCCACAGTTATATGCTGCGTCCAGATGGGAGGAAAGTTATTTTGAAGCCGCTTCAGGAAGTGAGTGGACAGAATACAGTAATTTGTTTACCAAGCATAGAATTCGATGCGAGTTTGGATGGAGAGGATGTTTGTTTTGCTTTGGTGAGCAAGTCAGAGACTTGGCGTGGAAGAGGAGCAAAGGCCAAATATGATTCCTGAGGAGTTGGTGTCTATCTTGGAGGAATTCCGAGATGTTGTATCAAAGGAGCTACCGGCCGGATTACCACCTCTCCGAGATATTCAGCACGGCATTGACCTTATTCCGGGCTCAGTGTTGCCGAATAAGGCTCATTATCGGATGACACCGCAACAGCATGAGGAATTGAGGAGGCAGGTCCAAGAACTTTTGGACAAGGGGTTCGTACGGGAGAGCATTAGCCCGTGCGCGGTGCCAGCCCTTTTGGTACCGAAGAAGGATGGTACGTGGCGCATGTGTGTCGACAGCCGTGCGGTTAACAAAATTACTGTGAAGTACAGGTTCCCGATACCGAGGTTGGACGACATGCTTGATCAGTTGAGTGGTGCTAAGGTCTTCATGAAGATTGATTTGAAGAGTGGGTACCATCAGATAAGGATGAAGCCTGGAGACGAATGGAAGACAACCTTCAAGACTAAGGAAGGGCTGTATGAATGGTTGGTAATGCCATTCGGGTTGTCCAACGCGCCGAGCACGTTCATGCGCGTAATGAACCAGGCTTTACGTCCATTTCTTAGCTCATTTGTGGTTGTCTACTTTGATGATATTTTGATATACAGCAGGACAGCCGAAGAGCATGTGGGCCATGTGGCACAGGTTTTGTCAGTGTTACGTGAGAACCAGTTAGTTGCTAACCCAGAGAAGTGCATTTGGATGGTTGGGAGACTGATTTTTCTGGGGTACGTTGTGACTGGAGAGGGGATTCTCCCAGATAGGAATAAGGTGCATGCAATTGTGAAATGGCCAGTACCATCAACCTTGACAGAATTGAGATCCTTTTGGGTCTTGCAGGGTTTTATCGCAGGTTTGTCAAGGGGTACAGTGAGCTGGCTGCACCTTTAACGGAATTGTTGAAGGGAGCCAGATTCGGGTGGAATGATGCCGCACAGGAGGCATTTGATGGGCTGAAAGTCAGATTGACCGAAGCTCCTTTATTGGGTCTTCCTGATTTTGATAGAGTTTTTGAGGTGATTGTGATGCTTCGAAGACTGGAATTGGGGCAGTGCTTAACCAGGAAGGAAGACCAGTCGCATACTTCAGTGAGAAGCTGGGAGGAGCTAAACTGGCTTATTCGGTTTATGATCTGGAATTGTATGCCATTGTAAGATCCTTGCAGCATTGGCGCCACTACTTGATTCAGCGGGAGTTTGTACTGTATTCAGACCATCAGGCGCTGAAGTTCTTACAGGGTCAGCATAAACTGAGTTCAAGGCATGCGAAGTGGGTGAGTGCCTTGCAGGAATACACTTTCAGCATCAAGCACAAGTCTGGTACGTTGAATAGAGTGGCTGATGCTTTGAGTAGGCGGAGCTTGTTGATTGGCGCTATGCATGTGTACACTCTCGGCTTTGAGAGTGTAAGGGAGGACATTCGTGTGGATGAGCACTTCAAGGAGATTTTGGCCAAAATTGAGGCGGGGGAGCGAACTGATTTCGTTCTCCATGATGGATATTTGTTTCGAGGTAACTGCTTATGTGTTCCGGATACGTCTCTTCGTGTGTTGATCATCCAGGAACTGCATAACCAGGGTCACTTCGGAAGGGATAAAACAGCCTGGTTGATTCGGCAGCGGTTTTATTGGCCTGGTCTTGACCGAGATGTCAAGGCTTTTGTGAAGAGGTGCAGGTTGTGTCAAGAGTCGAAGGGGACAGACACGAACCAAGGTATGTACACGCCTTTACCTATCCCAGAGGCACCATGGCGAGATGTTTCTATGGACTTTGTTGTAGGATTGCCACGGACAGCAAGGGGACTGGATTCGATTATGGTGATTGTGGATCGGTTCAGTAAGGTGGCGTGTTTCTTGCCATGCAAAACCACTTTTGATGCGTCAAAGGTTGCTGACTTATATTTTGCTTCAGTGGTTCGACATTTTGGTATACCGGCATCCATAGTGTCAGACAGGGACAGCAAGTTTATGGGACACTTCTGGCGAGAGCTGTGGAAGAAGTTGGGCACAAAGTTGAAATTCAGCAGTCCTTATCATCCTCAGACTGATGGACAGACTGAAGTTGTCAACCGTAGCTTGGGTAATCTGTTGCGGGCAAATGTGCATGAATTCAGGAGCTGGGATTTGTGTTTGCCGAAGATTGAGTTTGAGTTCAACTCTTCAGTGAACCGTTCTACAGGGTTTGCTCCGTTTCAGATACTGTTTGGGTTCTTGCCAAGAGGTCCTTTGGATGTTCTGCCAGTTGAGTCGCCAGAGAAGATGAGTCAGAAGGTTGAAGATAGAGTGTCTGACTTGCAGGAGATACATGCGACTGTTAGAGCCAAATTGGAGCAGACTTACGCCAAATACAAGGCGAAAGCTGATCAGCAGCGTCGGCAACAGTCCTTTGAAGTGGGCGATTTGGTATGGGTTTACTTACCGAGGGAGCGGTATCCACAGGGAGCTTTCACGAAGCTCAAGCCGAAGAAGATAGGTCCATGCCAGGTATTGGAGAAATTTGGTGACAATGCCTATCGGGTTGAGTTACCAGATGATGTCTTCATTTCGGATGTGTTCAACATTCGGCATCTGACCCTTATGCAGGAGAGAATTCGAGCTTGAGGTCAAGCTTTTCAGAGGAAGGGGAGAGTGATGAGGACATCAGTTCAGACCAGAGTTCGGGTCAGTCGAACCAGTCCTTCAATGTTCCTGTACCAGCAACCCAGAGTCAGCAGGCCACGTCAGGGAAGACCACACCAGATAATCTACGAAGGTCAAGAGGTTGCAGAACAAACGGGCTTGAAATTTTATGTGTCGGACTGGGCCCAAACTTGGCTGGTCACATGGAAACGGACTGCTGATTCAAAGTCATTGCTATTGGCCATGAGCTGCTGTGGATTTTGGCCATCCGGGCTCGTCTGATAGGAGTTTTGGGCCTGTTTTCGTTTTTAATGGCATAGTTGTAATTTTTCTGAACTTATGATGTTAGGGTTTTCTCTCTTATTTAAGTTAGTTTTGGGCGGCCGTCAGAGGGAGAGAAGAAAGACGCTGTTTTAGATTTCCTTTTTTTCCTCTTGAATAAAGATGAATGTTTTCTTTTTTTTTTTCTGATTCAAACAATTGAATTGAAAATTCAATTGCTCTTCCTTTAAATTTCGGATTGAGAGTGATCAAAATTCAAAATTTTCCCCTTTTCTTATCAAGATTCGAACCAAATCTGGACGAATTCTTTCTCGCAGATTAGATCGTTCTTGAGTTGCAGGCGTTTTGAATATCGCCCTGCATCACGCTCCCCCCTCTTCTCCTCTTGGCTCTCCGTAGAATGCCCCTCCCCCCTCTTCTCCTCTTCTTTATATCCATTCCTATGCTCTCTCCATGGTCAGTTATAAGCACGGGTGTCGTAGGCTTATAACTACGGTCTCTTAACAGTAAATCTGGGGTGTCATAGCTTTTATGACGATACCTCGGAGCACGGGTGTCGTAGGTTTGTAACTAGAACTATATGGAAAGGAAATAACGGGGAATATAGGCCGCCGAAACACTCTGACGATACCCAAGTTCATAAGTTACACGGTATGACATTCGTGCTACAAAACAGTAAACTCTAAACAGTTATGACTCCCGGAATGTTATAACTGTTTTGGTCTAAGGAAGTTACCCGCGCATTAAACGGTTTGGTCACACATTAACTTCCTCTAACGATAAAAACAGTTTGTGTAATAAAGGATCTATATATAAGAAGTGGGAACAAGGACTTTTTACTTCGTGCTGTAGATGACATTTCTTTCAGACGTTTTTGTACGAAGACTTCAGTAGCCAGGTATTCCAGCCTCGAAGCTGAAATATTTTCTTTTGACCACACTCCTCAGAGCGAGGGCTGAGGATCTTGCTCAAACCTTGGACTAATTCCTTAGCATCCGAAAGCCCGAGCAAGGGGAAAGAAAGAGTTTTTCTTGCATAGATGAAATTCAAAAAAAAAATGATGGTAGTAGGCCAGAGGAAAAGGATATTTTCGTCTGTACAATAATTTTAAAATGAAGACGAAACGCTTTTAATGACCGTCACGATCAGAACTTAACATTATAGCAAAGCCATACCGTTTATATCGTCAGCCATGTAAGATTCATATGGATTAATTAGAAGAAATGATGCAGCCCACATAAAATTTACTGGAGCTGTGTACAAAGACTTTTCCCTGAATCCATTTATATTTAGATGAAATCTTATGCCCTAATTGAAAAGTTCGCAGATAAATTTTAGTTCACTGTTGGTCAACCGCTAATCAATCCAACGCACTGCGGGTGGCGCGATGTCCTTCCGTAAATAAGATTTCGCTCCTCCTTTCGCCCTGTTGTCTCGCTCCTCCTCCCAGGTTTCAGCCGTCCTCTAGGATCGGAGGGGACGCTTGGCGTAGTTGGGTTGAGCGATTTTGACGACAAGATGTCGGATTTAACCAACTCCCACGCCGTGGACAGGTATTTTGCTTCGAATTTTGTCCTTTTAGTCTTGCGAGTTGGATGGAATCTCGGGGTTTTTGTTTTTTCATTGAAAATGTGATCTTTCTTTTGATTTTGATCGATCGTGCGCTCAAAATCCACTTGATTTTGAGGAAGAATTTGCGATCCCTTTTAATTTTTCGTTTGTATTCTTGTTTTGGGCTTTTGTCTCGATTACCGTGATTTGAGGGAATACTTATAAATCAATGCGGTAGATATAAATTGAAGATCCTGAAACATTGTATGTGATTTATGGTCTGATTCAGGATTTGGAATAAGATGTTAGACTAAATTATTGGAGACAAGAATTTGGAATGGTGTTATCACATGCATAGTACCATTAAGGATGAGGAGGGTTCATATTTGAGATATTAGATTCAGTTGGGACTTCCTTTTTAATTCCCAAAACCTCTCGTTCCCCCTAAAGTGGGATATGATACCAATTGCAATGTTTTTTTTTTTAGTGTTTTATGGATGCGAAAATCAGAACCATAATAAGGTTGATTCAAGAAACCTAAAAGATCTGTGGAGGTTTGCTTGAAGTTCTGAGCATCTTGATCACATGGACAAATTGGAGAGACTCCTTCACAAGCAAAAGTTTCACTTCAGACACATTTACAAGAGAAGGTTTTTAAAGTGGAAATTAGTGAATTTTTTTTTAAAAAAATACACGAATGTGAAATGGAACTCCTTTGTTTAAAGTTAACCATCTGTGTGAGGAGATTGGAGATGTTACTACGGGTGGAATAATTTGTTTCTGCAACCCATGCTAAGGGGTGTTAAGATTTGGCTTATTCTACAATAATTTTCCTTGATTATAGCTTACCCTTATGGGTCTTGCTTTTCATTGTTCATCTCCATTATATTTGCCAGTTAAGAGGGGAGAAAAGGATGCATGACTAACTGACCTGAGGAGAATGCAAAGCTTATCGAGATTGGAGACTTTTGTTGCTGTCAACACATTTCTATGCTAACTCTTGTTATAACCTAAGAACATATATTGGTCTCTATTATTACTCTTATAAGCAATAGAAGATATTTGAGGTAGTTATAGGCGAATATTATATTTAAGCAGGCTTGGTACTTCCTTGATTTTGTATTAACTCTAGAAGATGTCATAATAAATCTATGTTTTAGATGCTGTGATTGCTGAGAGAATTCCTAGTAACTATGGTCCTTGGAAATTAATCTGCTATGCATTTGGATAGTCCCAATTTGAAGAAACTTAGTTAAAATGAGTTCATATTCTATGAAACTTTATGATATAGGCTCAGTGTAGCATCCCTCCTTCGGCTTCCTTTTAACAATTTGACATGCTTTAGGTGTTTAGGCTTTTTAAATGAAGACATGTCTTCAAGAACATGGGTACCTATTCATCTCTTTTTTTAATTAAAATCATTTAGTTTTTCTAAATGCTTCAGAAGCTTATAATTTAAGTATTGTGGTGAATAATTAATTTAAGGCTTAAAAAATGATGGCATAATAAATTTAATTAGAGAAGTGGGGTTACTAACGACCTGGTTTATTGAACCACAATTCTTAAGATCATCCTCCAAATGAAAAGCAACAAAGATGCATACAATGCTTTTCTAGCAGCATTGTATTCCACCGCAAATTACATCCAGATAATTCAGCTCCCTGATTGCCATGCTCATTCTGCACGGTGGTCCTGGAAAGGTATTATCTTGCAAGAAAAATGCTCCCCTTGTTGTCTGCTAGGCAATACCATTTTCCAGTTGCAATATTGAAGACTATTACTTTAGGGCAATGTTTCTAGGTTGTTTTAGCATTTGCTATCTGAAGAATACTGCCTATTGCTTCCTCTGTTAATGAATTAACAGGCTTAGTTTCAATCTTACAGAAATTATTTAAGATTTATTTAAACCTGTCTTGTTGAATAGCTAAATACCCTGGTCGATTCAATTGATTTGCCAATGTATATTGGAAGGTAAAATAGCAATTACTAAACAAATTCAGAGCTCCTACTTATTTATGTATCGCTCTCTTTTCAGTGAGAGTTCATTTTAGTTAAATGTTAATCATGCATGAAATTCTAGTCCAAGCTTGACTAGGAGTTCTGTTATCGCAATCATATAAGTCTAGTATAACTTGCATCAGGTCCACTTATTCTAGTTGAGTTGGTTTGGCACTTGACTCCTAGAACGGAACATGCGTTGTTAATTCCCTGCAAGGTGGTTTGTGGGAATTTTCAGGTGCCATTGCATAATGCAGATACAGCAGTGAGTGCAGTTTGTGGTGTGCTTGAGGCATAACTCTGGCATGTGGTTTAGTGCATAAATCTAGTGTGTTTTGGCCACGTTTTAAGTGCTGTGGTTGAGTGTAGAGTGTATGTAGATTGATTCTTTTGGATGCTAAGCCACAATAATTGCTTGAGAACAGTTTTTTAAGTAGGTTCAAGCTTTCAAATGGTCATCCATATGGATGCAAATGAGCCTGGAATTGGCTGTAAATATGCAAATTCTTCAATAGGACTTGGCTGATGACCTGGTGTAATGCTCCAAACCCACCTGCTGATCTAATTAACTCCATTAGTGGGTCGAAACTATGACCCAAAAACTCGAATAGAAGTTAATGAGTAGTAAATATATAACACATTTCTTTCCCATCCAATGTGGGACTAAATTTGGGGCACCATACCTAAACCAAAAAAATGTAAAATTTGTGGCATAAACTGGCCAATTTGTATCCTTGTCCGTGCACAAATTGAGACAGAGGGTTGCTCACAAGCATGCACACATGCACAAGCTTATGCACGTAGAGGGAGAGAGTTTTGTATTTAAAAATTTTTAAACACAGTTGCAAGGCTAATTTGAAAAGTTCATCCATAGAATAATTGAGACATCACAAGTGTCAATGAGCCATCAATTAATATATATATATATATATATATATATATATATATATATATATATATATATATATATCATGATATTATATTTCTGTTTTGTTTGACGTGGCAGCTAACTATACCAAGGGTCAAGGTATAGTTTTATGTTTCAATTGTTTTGTTGCTTGATAGGAGATTGACCTTTTCATTTATTTCACTGAGGGATATTAATAGAAACATAGCAGGGTAGATATAGCTTGCTTTTATGCTGAATATTAGGATGTTTGAAGCATAGTCTATGTATACTTTCAAATTTAAAGTGTAACCTGATCTGAATATGCTCCGTCAATTTAGTGCCATCTGGAACCTAAATATTAATACCAGACCATGTTCACAACACAGATAACTTCATGAAACTCAAAATTGAGATCCAGTGATGATTTCCATTAAGGTTTCTCCACTAGGTCCCTGGTACCTTGGCTGAAATCTATTATCATGCCATATAACTTAATTGGGAGAATAAGGTGGAAAAACTTCAAAATGGGAACATTACTGGATGTCTCTGAGTCAAACTAATAGTTACGGAATACTAGAGACTCAACTAAAAGATTGTTATGAAAAATGTCAAGTGCAACAAAGCTACCAAAGATCCTAGTACATCGAGGCTCTTGGATAGTTGTAAGGATCAAAATAGCAAGAAGGATTAGAAATATTGTTGATGTTTGTGTTGATAACTATGTGAACAATCAGTGATTAAAAATTTGCTAAGCTGGCACTATAGCTAATAGGTGAATATGTCAACTTTTCATGCATTCATCTGCATTATCTTTTTTTGAAAATGGGTAAAGAAAAACTACCATTGTGGGTCTCTATTCCAGAACCATATGAAGAAAGTGAACCATCTTGTCAGGCCTACTACTCTCCATGAGAAGAGGCCAAAGTTTATTGTTAAATCCTAATTGTATTTATTTTAATCAGCGTTTTTTTCTAAAAGCAAATTAATAAGCTTTATTGAGGTTAATCTTTGTCAATCTTTTGTTTTCACAATATTAAATACGGCACTGCTCTTAGCAAACATTCTTTTCTGCATCTTCAGTAACCCCCAACAAAAAACAGAAAAAGGAACTTCCCTCTCTCTCTGGGTGGCACTGCACTGACTTGTGAGCTGGACTTTGTTGCAGTTCTATCTCTGGACTTGCTCCTCTTGAAGCTATTTTGTTTGATGTTGATGGAACACTATGTGATTCAGATCCTTTGCATTACTATGCTTTCCGTGAATTGCTACTAGAGGTATGGGTTCTTTAGCATGGATCCTGGCAGTCATTTGCTTGATCTTTTGCTAGCCATTAATAGACAGATATGTGAAATTAGTATTTGACAAAGCCATGAATTATTGTTTACAGATTGGTTACAATAATGGTATCCCCATAACGGAGGAGGATTTCATAGAGAAAATTGCTGGCAAGAATGGTGAGGATGCCAGCAAAGCCTTATTTCCTGATTGGGATCATGAAAAGGCTATGAAATTCATGGATGACAAGGAAGCTATGTATCGGAGGTACATTTTCTAGCAACCCTCTAAAATTACTGCATTCCTCTTTCTGTGGTACATAACTTGATTTTGAGGGATAAAAATGTGACATTGAATTTACAGGTTGGCATCTCAACAATTGACAGCAATAGATGGTCTCTACAAGCTACGAAAATGGGTTGAGGATCGAGGCTTAAAGCGTGCAGCAGTGACTAATGCTCCAAGGCCTAATGCTGAGCTTATGATTTCGAAGCTTGGCCTCTCTGACTTCTTCCAGCATGTGGTAGTTGGGAGCGAATGTGAGAGAGCTAAGCCATTTCCTGATCCTTATCTAAAGGGTCTCGAGCTTCTCAATGCATCTTCTGAGCACTCATTGGTGTTTGATGTTAGTTTTCTTATCCAATACATATTCAAGACAACTTCTTTTTTATGTTTTTTTTTTTTTGGTAAGGTCACCTAATTTTTCATATTTTTATCCCTTCTTTCTCAAGGATTCTGCATCAGGAATAAAAGCTGGTGTTGCAGCAGGGATGCCTGTAGTTGGACTGGCAACACGAAATCCCGAAAAATCACTCAAGGATGCAGGAGCCAGTTTGCTTATAAAGGATTACAATGATCCAAAGCTTTGGAAAGCATTGGAAGATCTGGTGAGAGTTGAAGCCACATTGAAGAAGGCTGATGTTTGAGGTGGATGCATAATTATATGATAGGACTATTGTAGAACAAGGGGAAAAATCCAATTCAACTGGAGATTTTATGTTTATGACAACCTTATTCCAACTTACACATTCTTTTGGAGCTTTATGGTCATTTTGTAATGCTGAGATCTCTTGAACCATGCGTGATCAAGAAATCTTCAGTGATATTCTTGGCTTACTTAAACAGATGGCAGTAGATGTTAAATCACAAACTTTGTTCCATTAGTTACCAATCTTCTGAGAACAGTGATGAAGAGAAAATAGTGCAATAATATTATAATTGTCATTCGAGTTAATGATGCTATTCTCTTTGGTATGTGGATGCTTATGATTTGGATATCATGCAATAGTGAATCAGGATGTGTGGAAAACGGTTCTAGTGGAAACAGAAAAGAAATTAACAAAGGACATGAGTTGATTTTTTGAGCATTTATGGAGTGAATTTATGTTTGTTCTGTTCCCCTAATGCGACACCAAAATAGACAGACATTTGTGCAAGGTACGTGTTAATTGGTTTTCTGACAGCCTTTGTTTTCTAATGTCTCCGGGGCTATTTTTCGTCATTAGAGCTTCGCTTTACAAGATTCTCAGTGTACTGAGAATGGTTGCCAACTACTCTTCACGTATCATGAAGCAATAGCAGAGGCAATGAAGGATTTTAGTATTTTACCAGGTAGGCTTCTCTTTTGGAATCGTAGAATCTCTGCACATTTATATAGAGGTTGCACTGTATGAGCCATTGCATAATCACCAACAAAGCTAGCACTATTCAGGTAACAAGAAGGGGTTATGTGAGCTGATGATATCGAAATATTCACAAGTTCACCCAATTGGTTGCAAAGACCCTGTATCACCTTCTTCATGGATTTGAGCATCAAAGTTCATATAAGTTTTAAGCTAATTTCAGCATGCTAGATTCACAAGCTAACGGCATCATTCTTCATGGATTGAGAAGATGGTTCGCGATTTCTCAATTTCAATATTGAGAGATGTATCAGTCAAATTCTAACACTATATATATATATATGTTTGGCATCGATATGATATAGCATGTTTGATATGATGGTGAATCAATTAAGACAGCATACCTTGATTGAGAGACCAAATGAAACAATGGAAACTTCAGAGGTGGGGAACGAAGAATTATTCCAATGGTGTTGCTTCCACTCCATGAAGCTCAGTAACCATAAGCCTTTTGCCACTTTGGTCAATTCACTTTAACTCCTCCATTTCCATTGGTCTCCCTCAATGAGACCTCAGCCTTAAGATTCAAAATTTTTGGAGCTAGTTTCTTGCTTAAAGTGAGAAAGACAGGACATCAAAAGCTGCAGATATTTCTTTACTATCATGCCCTATTCCAACCAGCCGTCCAATGGGAAAGATTGAAATGGCTACCGACGAACAGAATAATAGCTAACCTTTTTTTTTTTTTTTTTTTGATACAGACGGACGATCACACTAGTTTAGTATGGGTCAGTCCAGATACATCCGAATGCAAAATTTGTAACAACACAGGGGGACATGGGTCACCCATCGTCCATATCCTATAGCCTACATGCTGAGCTACGGCCGCCGTTGCCCAGTCAGCTGCCGTATTGGCTTTATGGAATACATGACGAATCTGAGCAGTATCCACCTCATGAAGCATGGTCCAAATATCTCTGAGAATCGGATTGGTGGATACATCAGGAGCACTCTCTTTTTGCATCCACTGTATGACAATCATAGAGTCTTCCTCAATTACAAGCCTCTGAGCTCGAAGAGTCTGAAAAGCATAAGAAATATCAGCCCATGCAGCGTAAAGCTCGGACATGGGGACAGAGGAGTCCAGGAAACCAAATCCGCCAACCGCCAGCATATCGCCCTGTGGTCCGCGAATGATGAAGGCCGAACCAGCTAGTCTGCCGTGGACACTCCCATCAAAGTTGATTTTGACAAACCCTGAAGGGGGGGCTCCCAGGAAATGAATACCGTACGACGGTTTACTGCCGAAGCAGCAGGGGAACCCCAGAGGCCAGAGGTGTCATAACAAACAGAATGAATAGCACGGGCACAATCCACGGACAAAGATCTAATTTTCCTCATAAGTGATGTGAAGAAATACAGTCCTCCGAGAAAATAATCTGATTCCTCGATAGCCAAATCTGGTAAGCCATGACCGCCCAGAGACCACGTATATGTTGAGGAGCCATCCGAGATCCTGGAGAAAGATAGGACGTGGAGAACCATAGACATCCACACTATACTCATAGCCCATCAAGTGCCAAATCCATCTAGCTTAGGGCATTTGAATATAGCATGATCTGTAGTCTCATCCTCCATACCACACAAGGGGCAGGTCGGCTGGATAGACAGGCCCCTACGAGAGAGCAGGGCACTCGTCGGTAGGCAGTCCCAAAGAAGCTTTCAGATAAAAAGCTGAACCCTAGGAAGAGTGGGAAGCAACCATATCCACGCAGCTCCTTCGTTTCTTGAGACTGAGGCCTAAAGATCTTCATAAGATCCCTGAGAGGGGCCATAGAGAGGGAGGATCTCTGCCATAGCCTCACATCAGCGGAGGGACAAGAGATAAGAGGAATTGATGGAATCCGCTGAGAGAGTTCCTCACCAAATAGACTAGTCACATGGGGGTATTCCAGGAGGGGGGGTCTAATGAGATCAAATCCTTAACCCTCATATCAGTGGGAATATCAGTGCTAATAAATGAGGGCCACCGAGACAGAGGAAGCTCAGAAATCCACGAATCCTGAATAGCATCAATAGAGTGACCATCACCAACCATCCAAGAGATATTCTTCCTAATCGAGTCCCCAACCTGGCACACCTCCTTCCAAAAGGAGGAACTTCCCCTGGGCGGCAAAATGAACTCTCCTGGCTTCCAATCACCGTATCTTGCACGCATGACAGAGTTTCAGAGATAGTGCGGCTCCAGAAGGAAGCGAGAAGCATGTCTGGCCAATAAAGCTTGATGCCTTACCAACAAGGATTGGATCCCAAGACCCCCTTCATGAATAGGCATATAGATCATGTCCCAACATAGAAGATGAATACCCTGCCTGTCTTGCATAGAAGCCCATAAAAAATCTTTAAAACATCTCTCAATCCTCCTCAAGCAAGTAGTCGGGATGGCCGCATTCGACAACATATAGATCGGAAGGAAAGAAAGAACCGACCGAATAATGGTGATCCGAGCCATCATAGATAGATCAGTGACATGCCAACCCTCGATACGCTGACGGACCTGCCTCTCTAGGTCCATAAAATCGAAACAGCGAGGACGTCTGCTAGTCATGGGGATCCCCAGATACATAAATCGGTCAGTCTGAGTAGTGATACCCAACCGATTAATGATAGCTTCACTGGTGGGTCTGGTAGTCTTCGGGCTAAAGCAGATAGAAGACTTCTGAAGGTTGACCTTCTGGCCCGAAGCCTAACAATAGCACTGAATAATGGAATCAAAGGAAGCCGCATTTTCAATAGAGGCTTAACCCAGAAGGATACAATCATCAGCAAACAAAAGATGAGAGATGGAAAGACCCGCATCCCCCACCATAAAAGGGATAATCCTCTGATTGTACTGAGCCTGATGGAGAGCTCGAGAGAGATCATCCGCAGCCAAGATGAACAGAAGGGGAGATAAAGGGCATCCCTGATGTAATCCAACCGAAGAGTGGAAAAACTCAGTCGGGCTCCCATTGATGATCAAGGAGAAGGAAGGCCTCTGGATGCAGGCCATAACCCACTCAATAAACCTCTCATCAAAATCGAACTCCTGAAGAGAACGATACAAGAAGTTCCAGCTCAGTCTATCATAAGCTCTCTCCATATCAAGCTTAATGGCCATAAGACACGTCTGGCAGGGGCTCTATGTAGATCATGCATAAACTCCTGAGTGATGAGGACATTATCCGAGATAGACCTAATAGCTAACCTTAATACCTTATAAATTCTTAATAACATCTACATATATGTTAAAATCATTTAAATTATAAATTACTTCTTAATTATTAATTTTTATTTTTTATACTTTAAGATGATAATTAATCTGAATGCATCCTAATGGATAAGATTTAAATATCTTAGTTTTGTTATTATCAAACAAGATCTCAAAATATCCCTAAATCTTTTAATATTTTCTCAGTATCCCATCTTGGCAGAAACAAATGAAGATCTCAGTTCATCTAGATATGGGCAACTAATTATGATAGCCCATATTATAGTACGACCCTGCTGTTAAGAATTATATTATACCCAAAGGAATAACTCCATTAAAGTGTCAAAACTACCAAAGGTGGTATATCAATTGAATAAATTTTAATATTAACCTCTAAATCACTAGTCATCAATCCAGCCATATACATCAACTACTTACTCTCTCATCTCTCTTGACACAAGCTTAGCATTATCGATCAGAGAATATTACTACTTGTAAGTTATACTTTATTCTATAAAGTGTTATTGGCTAGAGAATGCTAATGTTCGTCAGTTATGCTTTATTCTTTGAAGCGTTGCCGGTCAAGAGCACATCTAGTTTTGAGAATTTTATTCTTTCTGAAATCCATCAAGAGTTAATCCATGAGCATCAAAGAAAAGATAGAAAAGAAAAAAGAATAAGTAAAGTGAAAAGAAAGCAAGTGTTTTTGTGAAACCATTTGCTATATTAAATACCCTACAACGTTAGACATCTGTATGAAATTTCATAGCGATACATAAGAATTCTCAATAACGTCAAAAAAAAAAAAAAAAGCTTCCATGATAGCCATTGGCATACCTATCTTTTAAGTCTGAATTGAAACATATCATTTGTAAAATTACAATCAATATTTGGTCATCTCATTCCAACCAGCAATCTTGCTCAAGTGGCAATATTAAGATAGTACGTGGATACCTGAATTAAAAAACACCTGTAATTGGGCTATATGAGATATATGAGATTGTAATTGCAATATTTGCAATTACATTTCTATCATTTGATTCAATCGGTCTGGAGTTATGGTTGAATAAAATCTCATTTTGTTTGCCAGTACTTGAGAATTTAAATATATTTAATTATACTAATAAAAAACATTAATTATGTCTCTATCCATCATTGTTTTTATTGAAACTTAAACTCATTGTAAAGACAGCTTTAAAACCTTTTTCAGTTGAACTAGTTATCTTACATAATTTGGATATAAGACAATAAATAAATAAATAAATCTTCAAGCAATCCAACACTAGAAAAAGATTATCTTCTATAACAAAATCTCACCATATATATATATATATATATATATATGTAGTTAGTAATGCCATGTAAGTACTAATGGCAGGGCTAACTGACGACAGAAATTAAGACGGCCCCGCTTCTTCAAAACGGCTCTCGGCGGCCCTACTTCTCCAAGGCACCTCGATGGCCCCTCCTCTCCAAAGCGTCCCGCTCTTCAGCGGCCCCTGCCTCTAAGGTGGCCTCGGCGGCCCTTTCTCTCCAAAGCAACCCCTCCGCTCTTCAGCGGCCTCTGCTTCTCCAAGGCGGCCTCGGCAGTCCCTTCGCTCTTCAGCAGCCCCGCTTCTCCAAGGCGATCTCGACGGCCCCTCCTCTCCAAAGTGGCTCTGCTCTTTAGCGGCCCCCGCTTCTCCAAGCAGCCTCAGCGGCCCCTTCTTCCAAAGCGGCCCCGCTCTTCAGCGGCCCCCGCTTCTCCAAGGCAGCCTCGGCGGACCGCCCTCTTCGAAATTGGCCTCAATGCTGACTGCGGCATCAGCCCCCGCATGACTCCCGAACGAGCCGCAATGTCCACATGGCCCCCCATGTGAGCCGAGCACACCAACCACCTGACCCACACGCCCGATGGGACCAGGCCCACCAACCACCTGACCCACGTGCCCGATGGGACCAGGCCCACCAACCATCTGACCCACGTGCCTGATGGGACCAGACCCACCAATCTCTCCAAACTCACGTAATCACCATAAGTTTAGAAGACATTCTTCTCATGGAATCCCATGTGGCTGATCCCCAGATGGAAACCAAAGGTCCTTAAAAGGGTAAGAGGGATCCTGAGCAAGGTAAGACACACTTAACATACTCAAAACACTCAGAGAACACCCCAATCTCTGGACCTTTTCCTTACGAGCTTTCTCAAGCTCCACTACAAGAAAAATTCATTTTAGCGACGCCAAAATGCGTCGCTAAATCCATTTAGCGATGCATTTTGCGTCGCTGTAAATTTTATCGCAAATAGCAATCCGTCACAATTTCGTCCCTATTTAGCGACGAAATTGCGACACAAAAAATGCGTCATATTTTGCGACAAAAGATAATGCGTCACAATTTAGCAACGCATTTGCAACTCCAAATTGTGTCACAATTTTACTAATTACGTCGCTAATGCATCGTAAAATTATGAATTTAATTTTTTTTAAAAAAACATTGCGACGAAAATTTTCGTCACAATAGAATCGCTAATTAATTTTTTTAAATAACATTAAATTGTTATAAATTTCATTGCATTCAAATATTGATCGAAACATTCATCACAAAATTTTTAAAAATATAAAAATTTAATATATTAATACTTATAAATTTTGATATACAAAACATAAGTAGAAAAAAACAATTAAGAATCCGCACTGTCACGATCATGGGAAGGCTGCGGAGGCTGGAATGAACCCTGCGACATTTGGCGAACCAAACCTTGCATCTGACGCATCTGCTCTCTCATGTCTGCAAGCTCCTGCCGAACCTCTTGCCGAACCTCCTGCCAAACCTCTCATAATAGATCTTCAAATATCGTCAAAACGATCAGAAGGAATATCGCCAAAATTGTGCGAATGGAGCCGAAAAAATATCTAAAGCTTTAGCGCCCAGACCGTAGACCCTACGGTCTCGCAACTGGACACCAACAGCTTCCAAAAATACACATCGACTCTCCTGTGGTGAGAGTTCAACGGGCGGCCTCCATCAGTGGAGTCGACCTGTGATGCCTAGGACTGAAGCTCCTCGACTCGTGCCTTTGAATTATAGAATTAACGATAAATGAATCATTATACGAACCTGAATAAAGGTTTAGAAATTAAACAATTACAACATAAGTCTAATTTCTTACCGCAACCTCGTGTGATCATGCATCGACCCAGGTACCGTCCTTCCTGGTGTGTATCGTCCTGAATAGGCGAAACTCATCAGGATCTCTGCCCTCCTTCTCAGACTACAAAAGCAGAAGAAATGATATAAATGTAAGTATTTACAAATAACTAAATTAGTAATTAAATTATTTATGTTTTCTTACCATACTCCTGTGCTCCTGAAGGTTCCTGAATTGAAATGGACCCGCAGTGTGGCAGGAGAGACCCGTGCCACAACCGGCCTTCTTGGATCGGCGGTTTGTGGTGGCTGATGCGGACCTCTTTGCCAGGCCTCAGACTGCCACACCTACTGCCATCGTACCAAATACCCTTTGGTACATGCGCAGGACGCTCACTCGATCTCCTCCAACAATGAAGCATGTCGAAGTATCGGCGTGCCGCAAGAGCATTCCATGCTGCCCTAATGGCATCATGGATGGCAGGGTCCCACGTAAACTTTTTCTGTATTGAAATAAATAGTTAGTTTAAGAATATATTAAGATTAAAAAATTTTATATCAACGATAAATTATATTTAATAAGTTTACCTGAAACTCTAAAAAATAAAACTCCCTCATATCGTAGCCAGTGGGATCAGCATGCCTCTGGAATATGGAGCTGATCCGGCTTGATACAGTATGCTGCTAATAAAGTTGTTAAAAAAATGCATGTTAATAAGTAATTGACTTTAAAACATAAACATATGTTTACAATTAGCATATGCTTACTGCCCATCAACATCCAGTCGAAGTACGATGCAGCGGTGTAGGAAGAACTCTTAGAGGTCTATGCCGATCGGTTATGAGACTCAAAGGCTGTAGATCTGAACTCTCATCTCCAATGCTCATGAAGTGATCTGATGTGGCAGGGCTATGTCCCTGCTCGCTCCGTCCATCGCCGAAGATCTATCTCGGCCCAACATATGAAAATACTAAAGATCCATGCAATATAAATATGGATAATGATTGAATATGTACAAATTTAGCACTTATAAAAATAAATTGAAATTGAATAAATCTCTATGTTTAATCAGTGTTATTTGTTTCGTCAAATGTTGGTTCAACATCTGATGCCATATCGGATTGTGATTAAGTGTCATTATCCCGAACATTTGCATCCTCAATTTATTGGACATCACCATTTGGATCTCTAATGATATTATTAATATTATGACATAATATAATAAAATGTAATAATTATATAATATTATAATAATTTTTTTTGGGCCCGCAACAAGATATGTAAGATGTTCACCAGCAAACTACCATGCATAGTTTAATATGCTAAGAAATTGAACTATAATTATATAAAAACCACTAATCAATCATGACTTAATTAATTTCAAACAGAAGCACTAATTAATCATATAACAATTTATTTAATTAATTTACTATCAGAATCTCTAATTAGCAAATATTACAATATGTTATATTGCAATCATTATTTATTAGAATACCATAATTTATTATTATATATATAATATTATAAACTAATATAAGTTAACATATTATATATATTATTAATATTATGACATAATATAATGAAAATGTAATAATTATATATTATTACATAATAATTTTTTTTGGGCCCGCAACAAGATATGTAAGATGTTCACTAGCAAACTACCATGCATAGTTTAATATACTGAGAAATTGAATCATAATTATATAAAAACCACTAATCAATCATGACTTAATTAATTTCAAACAGAAGTACTAATTAATCATATAATAATTTATTTAATTAATTTACTATCAGAATCACTAATTAGCAAATATTACAATGATGTTATATGCAATCATTATTTATTAGAATACCATAATTATTATAATATTATTATAATATTATAAACTAATATAAGTTAATATATATTATTATATGATATTATTAATATTATGACATAATATAATAAAAATGTAATAATTATATAATAATTTTTTTTGAGCCCGAAACAAGATATGTAAGATGTTCACCAGCAAACTACTATGCATGGTTTAATATAATGAGAAATTGAACCATAATTATATAAAAATCACTAATCAATCATGACTTAATTAATTTCAAACAGAAGCACTAATTAATCATATAGCAATTTATTTAATTAATTTACTATCAGAATCACTAATTAGCAAATATTACAATGATGTTATATTGCAATCATTATTTATTAGAATACCATAATTTATTATTATATTATATTATAATATTATAAAATAATATAAGTGAATATATATTATTATATGATATTATTAATATTATGACATAATATAATGAAAATATAATAATTGTATTATAATTATTACATAATAAATTTTTTTTGGCCCATGATTGGGTTTTTTTTGGGCCCATGGCATGGGGGGGGGGGGGGTTTGAATTTTTTTTTTCTCCCTACCCGTGGCCAGGCAACGGCCGGCAGCCACCTGGCCACGTCCAGGCGCGGGAGAGGAGGGCCAGAGGGGGTTTGGAGGGGGGGTTATGCAATTTTTTTTTTCTCCCCTACCCGTGGCCGGCGACGACGGCCACGGCCACTGCCGTGGCCGGCGACGGGAGAGGGAGGGCCGGAGGGGGTTTGGGGGGGGCGGGGTTTATGCAAATTTTTTTTCTCCCTACCCGTGGCCTGGCCACCGTGGCCAAGCTATGGCCGGTAGCCACCCGGCCATGGCCGAGCATGGCCGTGGCCGGCGACGACGGCCACGGCCACTGCCGGGCGTGGCTTCACCGGCCACGGCCACTACCGGGCATGGCCGTGGCCGGTGACAATGGCCACGACCACTACCATGGCCATTGACAGGAGAGGGAGGGCTGGAGGGGATTTGGGGGGGGGGGGGTTTGCAATTTTTTTTTCTCCCCTACCCGTGGCCAGGCCACGGCCGGTTTCGGCCGTGGCCAGCAACAGGAGGGGGAGGGCGGCAGGGAGATGGGGGGGAGGGGGGGAGGGAGGTGGGGGTTTACCCGGAAATAGGCATCACCGCGAGGTGGTTGGGTGCCGGAGGGCCGCCGAAGTGCTGCCGGAGGTGGGGAAGAGGGAGGAGGAGAAAGAGGGAGGGAGAGGATCGGCCGGTTGGGGGGGAGGGGGGAGAAATCAGGGAGGAAGAAGAAAGGGGGGTTTATATATTAGGATTGCCGACGCATATTTGCGTCACTAATCAGCGACGCAATAAATAGTATCGCTAATTTCGTTGCTAATTTGTCGTCTTAACCCCGTCTTGGCAGAATTTAGCGATTTTAGCGACGCATACTCATGCGTCGCTAAATAAGTCACTATTTAGCGACGCATTAAATATGCTTCGTAAATAGCGACGCAGTTATGCATCGCTAAATATTAATTTTATTAAGTAATTATTATATTTATTATATTTAATATTACATAATGATAATTTTATATATTGATATATTGTAATTTATGCCGCTCGTTTCGTTGGAGCCCGGGTGACGTGGGTGGCCGATGTTACATGTCCCTTCCTTCGGAAACTCTCGTGGGCGGCGGTGCTGCCCCTTTCTCCCCTCTGTTGTCCTCAGTGGCGCTTCGATCTCTTATTGCGGGTTACCTCTCAGGTGGCCGATTGGGCAATCGGGCTCGGCCTTGTGCCGCTCCCGTACGTATTTCCCCTAAATCATGAGACGGGTAGGGGCCTACCATGCATGATATCGTGACGGGTAACGGAGAATTACGGTTCAATTCAGGAGAGGGAGCCTAAGAAATGGCTACCACATCTAAGTAAGCTAGCAGGTGCACAAATTACCCAATCCTGACATGGGGAGGTATCGACAATAAATAACAATACCGGCCGGCTCTTCGAGTTCGGTAATTGGATTGAGTACAATCTAAATCACTTAACAAGCGGATCCAATATTGCAAGGCAAGTCTGGTGCCAGCAGCCGAGGTAATTCTAGCTCCAATAGCGTATATTTAAGTTGTTGCAGTTAAAAAGCCATAGTTGTACATTGGGCTGGGTTGGCTGGTCCACCCCATGGAATGGTGTGCACCGGCGGCCACGATGTGCCCAAATGGCCAACTATAAGGTCCTATCCGGGACTGACACTACCTTCCGTCCAATCCACGCCTTTGTGCCGAGAATGCAGCCTAAACCCTAAATGCCCTTAACCATTGATAACACCTAATTAAAACCCAAAACCCTAAAACCTAAAACCATAATCCTAAAACCCTAAACTATAAAACCCTAAAACCCCTAGAACCCTAAAACCCTCAAACCATAAAACCTTAAAACCCTAAACCAAAATTAGTGACGCATTGAAATGCATCGCTAAACAGCAACGCATTTCAATGTGTCGCTGTTTAGTGACGCAAATTTAGGGTTAAAAAGCTCATAGTTGTACATTGGGCTGGGTTGGCTGGTTCGCCCCATGGAACGGTGTGCACCGGCGGTGCCACGGTGTGCCCGAATGACCGACTATAAGGTCCTATCCGGGACTGACGCTGCCTTCAGTCCGATCCATGCCTTTGTGCCGAGAATGCAGCCTAAACCCTAAATGTCCTAAACCATTGATAACACCTAATTAAAACCCAAACCCTAAAACCTAAAACCGTAATCCTAAAACCCTAAACTATAAACCCTAAACCCCAATTAAACCCTAAAACCCTAAAACCTCTAGAACCCTAAAACCCTCAAACCATAAAACCTTAAAACCCTAAACCGAAATTAGCGACGCATTGAAATGTGTCGCTAAATAGCAACACATTGTGTGTGTCGCTGTTTAGCGACGCAACTTTGTGTCGCTAAAGAGCGATGCATTTAAATGCGTTGTTGTTTAGCGACGCATTTCAATATGTCGCTATTTAGCGATACAAATTTGCATCGCTAATAGCGACGCAAATTTGCATAGCTAAACAACGACGTATTGAAATGCGTCGCTGAACAGCAACACATTTAAATGCATCACTAATTTCGGTTTAGGGTTTTAGGGTTAAAAAGCTCGTAGTTGTACATTGGGCTAGGTTGGCTGATCTGCCCATGGAACGGTGTGCACCAGCGACGCCACGGTGTACCCAAATGACCGACTATAAGGTCCTATCCGTGATTGACGCTGTCTTCAGTCCGATCCACGCCTTTATGCCGAGAATGCAGTCTAAACCCTAAATGCCCTAAACCATTGATAACACCTAATTAAAACCCAAAACCCTAAAACCTAAAAACATAATCCTAAAACCCTAAACTATAAAACCCTAAACCCTCAATTAAACCCTAAAACCCAAAACCCTTAGAACCCTAAAACCCTAAAACCTAAACCCTAAAACCCTCAAACCATAAAACCTTAAAACCCTAAACCGAAATTAGCGACGCATTTAAATGCGTCGCTAGTTTTGGTTTAGATTTTAGGGTTAAAAAGCTTGTAGTTGTACTGGCGGTCCGCCCCATGGAATGATGTGCACTGGCGGCGCCACGGTGTGCTCAAATGACCAACTATAAGGTCATATCCGGGACTGACACTGCCTTCAGTCCGATCCACGTATGCCTTTGTGCCGAGAATGCAGCCTAAACCAATGATAAACCTAATCTTAAAACCAAAAACCCTAAAACCAAAAACCCTAAACTCTAAAACCCTAAATCCCTAATTAAACCCTAAAACTCTAAAACCCTAAAACTCTAAAACCCCTAGATCCCTAAAACACCTAAAACCCCTAAAACACATAGAACCCTAAAACCCTAAAACCCCTAGAACCCTAAAACCCTCAAACCATAAAACCCTAAAACCCTAAACCAAAATCCCAAACCCCTGAAACCCTTAATCCTTGAACCATGAATCCCTAATATGAAAACACTAAACTCTAAAACCCTAAACCCCTAATTAAACCCTAAAACTCTAAAACCCTAAAAACCCTAAAACCCTTAGCGACGCATTTAGATACGTCGCTAAACAGCGACACATCTAAATGCGTCGCTAAACAGTGATGTAATTTTGCGGTTGCGTCGCTAAACAACAACGCATCGGAATGCGTCGCTGTTTAGCAACGCATTTAAATGAGTCGCTACTTAGCAACTCATTAGTGACGCATTTAATTGCATCTAAATGCGTCGCTTTTAGCGACGCATTAATGTGTTGCTAAACATCGATGCATCGGAATGCATCGCTAAACAGTGACGCATTAAGATGCGTCGCTAAATATGTTACTATTTTGCAACAAAATTTTTTGGAGTCACTAAATCCGTCGCTATTTAGTGACTGATTTAGTGTAATGCTAAATTACGTCGCAGATTTCTTGGGTCACAATTGCGTCGTAATTCTGTCATTATTTTGCGATGAATATTTACGTCACTATTTCATGAATTTCTTGTAGTGCTCACAGCTATGACTTCGGGCGCTGACTTGCTCGTCGAAGGATCCCCGCAGGAGCAACCTCCGGTACTGAGACATTTTGCAGGTCTCTCTTCAAGGAATAGCTTCATCAATAACTTTACGCTGACGTTTGTTACTAGTGACCGGGCATCATCAATGTCCAAACACCATCTAAATCCTACAAGAATCACAGACAAAAATAGATGAAATGTAGAGTTAAACGGCTACCTCTTTAATCAGCACGAGGATAAAAATTCCAAGCAAAAATATATTTTGGTCAACTTTTACTCAAAATTCATTTTATTTTTGTTCCTAAAACTTAAATCAAAGTAACACCTCGGTTATTCTCGATCTGTTCCTGCTAGAAATGTGATATTCTTAAAGCATGAGGAAGAATAGTGTAATAAATGAAAGTTTTAAGGACCAAAAGTACATTTCAGTCCAAATTATATATAGTTGATTATTGTAAATCATATGGATAGAACTTTATTAAATGGCACCTTTGCATCCCCTTGGATGGGTGCGGTGGTTACAAATGGGGAGGATGCCCTTTTTTTGCTGGAACTAATGGTAGAGAATACCATTACGATCAAAATGGGACAGCGGGATCAGCCACAGAGGCTTGACTGCATAAGACATCGAACAAAAATAATGTAATGCTCAAAGTTTATTTATTGATTTAATTAATTTTATTAATAAATTAAAATTATGCGGTTTAAAAATTTAAGTAAAAATTAATAGATGATAAATAAACTTAAGTCATTTTTTTCATCTAATGTAAATTTAGGATATCATAATATTTTCCTCTTATAGTGTGATGAGTCGCATGCCACCATTCTATGAGTAGCTTTTTCTTATGCCTATCGCATACTTGAATTGATTATGATATCATTTGTAATGCCTTAAGCCCATTTGCAGGGGGAGCTTCTAAATACACACAAAAATTACTCTCGACACCTTCAAATTTTTTTTTAAATTTATTTCCTAAACTACCCTTTTTTTTCTCTCTACCTCGCTCCCTCCCCTTCGGCACCGACTCCCCTCCTTCCACCCATATACTGCACTGACGTTCTAGAACCCACCCAGACAAACAAAAGAGCTCTGTTCCTCTGATTCCACAACTTTACCGCCAACCCGAACTCGTCCTTGATCCTTCCCATGATCCGCGAGGAGCCGGCCATGGTCGCAAGGCGCCAGGGCTCGGCGACACAAGCGCGGCCGAGGGCGGGGTTGATCTCCTTGTCCTCCTCGACATGGCTGATGCTGCTAGCGAGATGGGCGCGAGCCTTGAGGGAGAGGACGCAATAGGAGTCGCCGTCATAGAAGTGGAAGTGGAGGATGGCGAGGTGGGCAGAGAGCCGGAGGCGGGTGGGGGAGAGGGGGTGTGTAGAGAAAAAAAAAGGATAGTTTAGAAAATTATTTTTTTAAAAAAAATTTAGGGGCGTAGAGAGTAAATTTTGCGATGTATTTAGAAGCTCCATCTGCAAGCCCAATAATTTTATTAACGGATCGAAACTATGTGATTTCAAAACTTGAATAAAAGTTAATGAGTAATAAATAAATTTAAGTTTTAAATATATTTTTTTTTATAAAATTAATTTGAGATCATAAAACACATAAGGCCAACCGCCCGGGATGGAGAGTTTAACTCCTCTTCCAAACCGGAGGTGAGGTGAAAGTGAACCATTTCTAGACTAGAGTTGGGCATCGGGCCGTGCCGCCCACTGGCACGGCCCATTAAGCCGTGCCATGCTGGGCTCGAAAAATGCAGCTTGGCGGCCCAGCACGGCATGGCCCGACGCCGGCACGGGCATGACGTGGGCCTAGTCCGTGCCGGCCCACCTAGCCCGGCATGGCCCATAATATTTTTTTAATAAATTTTTAAAAAAATATTTTTAATAAATTAAAAAATTATTGAGAACAAAGAAATTTATTAATATGAAGCCACCTTAATGGTGGGGGGTTTGGCATAGACCCCTACCAGTTTATTAATTTAAAATTAAAATGGTACATGAAGGGAGGGGGGCTAGGCCTGACCTCAAAATATAATAAGAAAGAAAAAAATAGAAATGACTCACTTAACAATTAAAAAATAAAAATATATAATTATAAAAATAGAGATGACTCACTCATCATAGTATTTGTATCATCATCATCTCACTGGTTAAGTCATGTCCACCTTTATCTTGAAGCCTCGCCTTAGTATCCAACCAATTTTGAAGTAGAGAAGCATCTCAACAGTCTTGCCAGTCATCCTACTTCTCTTTTCGTGCAGAACACGTTGACCAGCACTGAAAGCGGATTCTGATGCTACTGTGGACATCGGCATATCTAAAATATCCCGTGCAATGGCAAACATAATAGGATATTGATTTCTAACACTCTTTCATCAAGTTAATACATCTAGACTCTCTATTTGATCTTCATCATATGCAGAATGAAGATCGTTTCATAAATAAAATTCTAATTCATTACTTAAAGATGAAGAAGATGATGAAGCATGTGTGTGCCTTCTAATGAATGAAAAAATAGATGACTGACGAGATCTAGAAGAAGAAGCAGAGCTTTGAGCAGGTATTCTAGATCCATGAATTTTGTCATTATAAACTCTAGGATCGAAAACAACAGCTAAGTTATGCAAAGGACATATCCTATTCCAATATTCATTCCATTTAATTTTTATATGATGTATAATAGGCATTAAAACATCATCATTTCTATATTCTTTAAAATTTTCACTAATTACATATGCTTTTTGTAAGAACGAACAAGAAGTTGGATAATAAATACCAAAAAGAATATTTGTAGCATCATAAAAAGTAACCAAAAAATCTTCTAAAATTTTACCTTGATTCTAATCAGTTTTAGTCAATATAAATCCTAATCCACGATCATAGTAAATGGATATGCATCATGTATCATAGTATAAGTACTATTCCAACGAGTAACTACATCAAGTTTAAATTTTTTAAAATGTTTACCATGATCTTCACATAATTATTTAAATTCTTGAAGTCTTGCTCTTAAAGCATGAATAAAAGAAACTGCATTTCTAATTTTTGAAATAATCTTGAATTATGTCCATGCCAGATTGAACAGAAAGATTTAATATATAACATGCACATCTAATATGAAATAATTATCCATTTAAAATAGGATGCAAAGAGTCATTTAATAATGCAACAGCAAAATTATTATTAGATGCATTATCAAAAGTAATAGATATTATTTTATTATTAATATATATGAGCATGTAGTTTGATAAATAGCATTTGAAATTTGTTGTCCCAAATTTGGAAAATCAAAAGCACGAAAAGCAAGAATTCATTTATTTAGTTGCAAATCATTATCAATATAATGAGCAGTAATAGCAATAAAACAATTACTACTTACATATGCCGACCAAATACAGAAGTTAAAAAATTCTAGCATTTAAATTTGAAAGTGTTTCAATTAAACTTTGTTTCATTGCTAAAAAGTTTGTCATAGCCTACTAGTTCTTCTATAAGCAGGTTGTAGGCCTAATTAAACATAATGTTCAAAATTAAAAGATTCATATAAACTAAAAGGTAATTCATCCTGAACTATCCATCTTACAAGTAAATTTCTTTGATTTTTATGGTTATATGCAAAATTATCTACAAGTGATCTCTCTTGTATATTAAGGGTACTTTGCTGACGGGAATCATGCATCCTATGAGTTTCTCTATGTCTTTTTAAATGCCCTATTCCCTAGTACTATTACAACTATAAAGTTTTGCACATTTTCTACATTTTGCTTTGTAGACTCCATCAACCATAATTCTATTAAAATCATTCCAAACATTACTAGTCCTCTTACGAGAAGAGGTTTGACATTCACTGACATTGACTTTAGAGGGAACTTGGGGTTGGGAATTAGTTTTCTCACCCTTAGAAAAAGGGTGGATGCCAAAATTACTTTCGTTATAAGATGCTATATCTAAAATTTTTAATTAATGAATGCAAAAAAAATAAAAACTAACCCAAAAGAAATTAAGAAGAGGATCAGAGGTGGAGGCATGGAGCCGAGATTTATGAGCTACTGAGCTTTCTCTTGTGCTCTCGCCAGTCGCCTCTCAACAAAAAGTGACCTCATTTCTCTTGTACTTCTCAACAAGAACCTCTTATGTAGCACTTGAACACTTGCTAGGGCTGTAGAGCATTTGCTAGAACACTTACAAACTAAAAATTAAATTGCTTGAACTTGCTAGAAGAGAGAAATAGTAATAGTAAAGAGAGAAGAGTTGGTTTGATGTGATGAGAATGAGGAAGGAATGGGCTATTTATAGAAGTCCTAATTTTTTTTTTGAAAATACCCTTCAATATAATTGTTATATAACGGTTGAAAGGTAAAATGGTCAAACCCCCCTAACGGCTAGAAACGGCTATAAAGTCGTTAGGAGCCGTACCTGACCTGGCACGGCTCAGCTGGCACGCCCGTGGTTCATTTTGGGCCACGGACCGTGCTGAACCTACCGTACCAGACATGACACACCCAAGGGAGCAATGGGCCATGCTGAGCCTGGAATTGTTTTGGGCATGCCGTGCACGGCACGCCTAAGGGATCGGTCCGTTGGGTCTGGACCGTACTTGGTACGACATGATGAGTGCCCAACTCTACTCTTGGACGCTGCTGAAAAATATACCGATAATATAAATCCAAAAGCTATGCCATGTATAATGATACCAAACAATACAAATTTCAGGCAGTCAGACAGGCATGGAAGAATGCTGAGTCCAAAACTGATAACAATTATTAACTGTGAACGGATATGCACAATGAAAATAACAAAAGGTAATGAAAGGTACACGCCGTAAAATAATAAACAAGAACTCAACATAGACGCATGAAACAAAACAATCAAACCACGACCATATATATATATATATATACATAATCTCATCCGCTCCATGAAACCGAGTTGATTTCTTCTCTTGCGCCCTGTACAATTCCAGCCTCTTGGCGCATTGCTGTCTACGCTCCATCATCGCCGGATCCTCGTCCAAAAGCTTTCCGAGCTCCTTGCCCTGTGCATGGCGAAAATTATCGCTAAAACCCAAAACTTAGCAGAGGATAAAAGAAATAATAAAACGCACTGAATGAAGCACAGAGTTACGAAGGGGTGGCAGAGACTTCTTTTTTCCCAACTTGCGTGTAGAAATGGTCGAGCAGAGACCGCTTGGCCTCTCGGACTTGGCAGTAAACTGCTGACTTTGGGATGGAGTTTCTGAGCGTCTCTGATACCATTCTTACGTACGAGGCTACATTGGATCCTATCCTCCTGAAATGCCTCTCATCGTATCGATCGACGGTGGACGTAGCTGCATTCCCTGCCCTCTCCACCTCCTGTGGAAGCCTCCGAAAGAATTCCACCGTCAGATACGATGCCTCCATGTCGACCAGCCGGAGTGCAGTCTTCCGGCTGTCTTCACGGAATCTCTCCAAGGATTCATATGAAGCAGCAGCTAGCTCAGCTTGCAGCGTAGGAAATCTTCTCAGCTCCTGTTAATTGGAGATGTCAGCAATGGCTTCCTTCATGTGGAGAGATGGATGGTACGTTGGAAGATGTCCTACCTGTGTCTCTCTTATAGATTTCCTCACCAATTCCTTCAAAACAAAGTGCACCTGGAACGTTTTATAATTTCAGATTATCAATTCAAAACCATAATAAATAAAGCAAAGAGCCAACAAGGAAAATGAATAAGAGAATAACGTGGGAAAAACTAGCTTACCGCATCCACTGTTGCGTCGGCTGGGCCTTTGAAATAATTGAGAGCACCCTCAATAAGACGACGGTAACCTTGCTCAGGAGCAATCAAGTGAGGCTGATAACCATCTGCTTCAGAGACCACTTTCTTCACATTTTGCAACGAGAGATGCCGATCAAAAGGAAGTTTCCTCAAAGCAGCAGGGAGTTGATTGTCAAAAATTCCATATATTCGATCACCACCAGATCGTCTGTTATCGAATAGCAAAATATTTCACAAAATGAGATACTTAAGAAAGCAATTTTTTTTAAAAAAAAAAAACAAAAGTCACCATTTATTAGGTGAAGGTATATAGAAGAAGCTACATTCAATGACTCAACAATGCACGTTTAAATTTAGATTTTTAACAACGGTTGATGTAATTTTGTAACAACGGTTGACACCAAACAGGTGAGAGACATCAAAAATAAATTGATCACATCAATAGCAATAAAAGGCTTTAAGAGCATCACAATAATGTAGTATCATGGAGCTTCCAAGTGGTTGAAGAGATTAATGTTTTGAATATTTCTGGTCTTTGACATAAATACATGCAAGGGACCAGAGGAAGGGAAGTCAGGAACATTGTTGATCATCATAGAGAAAATAAAAGGCAATTACCCTCCATCTAGATGTTCTTTGAATATCCGGTCAAATGCACGACAGAGTTCCAGTATAGTGTACAGTTTTGCCTGAAAAAACCAAAAAAAAAAAAAAAAAAAACATGGATATTGTGGTTTTCTTTATGAAACATTTGTATAAGTATTCCAATTCTTACAAGAGAAAAAGATACAAGTAACTTACCCCTGCATCAACAGCAACAGGTCTCCCCAGATGGTCCATCTCTGATTCAAGTTCGCCAATCGTTTTATCAATCAAAGATGTGATACTTGGTATACGAGCCCTAATAAAAGACTCCAGATGCTGAAAGCATCACCATCAATTTTCAGCAAGTCTATTTCTACAGTGCTTGAATGAATGCGGTCTTAAATTGTGAACAAGAGTCATATATTACCCTTGAAAGAAGCTTAGCTAGGTATTCTGACCCCATCTTACTGGCTAAGTGAGCATAGTCTGGACTGGTCGCAAAATACTCCCTCTCCCTTCGCCTCGCAGCCATCATGTCAACATTCTTGTTTATATCTGCTTGTGAACGGTTAACAATTCCAACCCAAGGATGTTGCAACCAATAAGATCTTCCTTCAAGAACCTTAGAAACAACACCATGAATTTATACAATGATGAAATGGAAATAACTATAGACAGAAACATGCAAGCTCTATATACTTATGTCTTCACAATTCAACAAACAATCATAGAGGGGAAAACTTTCTTTATAGAAAAAGAAAGAGAAAACAGAAACTTACATCAAGAGCATTTGTTCCCTTATCCATTAGATCTAGCTTAGTCAACACCCCAAATGTCCGTTCACCTAACCACAATGCAACGAACAGATGCACTCATACAGGGAAATATGACAATCTACAACTTCACAGAACACTAATAGTTCCATCATTGCAACAAGAAAAAAAAATGGATGCAATAAATGCTTTAAAGTTTTATATAATTGTTTTGGTTGTTGCAACAGCTACTGATGCAAACTTCACCATTTCAGAAAATATTGTCGGCTCATACCTGCCGGATCAACTTCTCTGGCAAACCTTATTGCATCAGAAGTGGCAATATCTTGATTGGCCGGAGATATTGCCAGTATAATGCAGTTAGGCTGAAACAAAAATACAACACTTTGAGAATGAATTTCATTAAAAAGACATAATAAAAGATAGCATGTGCAAATGTTGAATCAAAATAGAGAGAAGGATCTGTAAATCAGTACATAGACAAAGCATCAGCCAACACATAAAGAATATAAGCAGGAAAATCTCTCAGAAGCTCTAACCAATCTCCCCCTTAAGCTAAAAAAACTTACTTCTAAATCAAAATTCACAACAAGAAAATGGCTTCTGTTAATTAGTATATAAAACTCAGGCCAAAAACAAATCATACAACATCTACAAAAAAAAAGTTAATTTGGAGAGAATATGAAACCAACCAGAAAGTGATCTGACCTAAGCAATTTATTCATAATCATAATCCATAAATAGCAGCAGAATATTATCTATGAATAACCTAGAAAGCTTTTAAAAGAACCAAGGGGGTTTTGTTTCAAAGTAACAAGATATGTTTAAGAAAAAGCAATGTAAACCTCACTGCAAACATAAACTGACAAGTTCCTGAAAGAAAAGAGACATTACTAAAAAATAAGTGTTAGAAACAGAATGATCTTTACAACTTAAAGCCTATTAACAGAGAAGATATGGAAACAGGATAAGCACTGAGAAGACAAAAAAAAAAAAAAGGTATCCATTTCATCAGATAATAGAACGAAACAATCAGCATAATACATAAAGATCCACTTTGCTGCCCAAATTAAATACCTTCTCTACATATGATCGGACCATACTTTCAATTTCCTCAACAACAGTATCAGGCTGCCCCTCTGCAAAAACAGACATCATTATGTTAACCAACAAGCAAAATGAAGTTTTATAACAATAATCAAAAGGATATCTGCACAAGGCTCGGATGAAATATCTACCTACAGCAACCTTTGTCAGACCAGGTAGATCGATCAATGTTAAGTTCACAACTGCCAAAAGCAGCACAGCAATCAATGGTGTTGCTAAATAAAACTTCAAACTAAAGCATTATATAAGAAGAGGGCATAAAGCATGTGTGAAAACTGAATAATTAATTATAATTAATAAAGAAGATCGCAAACGAACCGCATGCAACAAAATTGTTACTTATGATGTTTGCTTTGTATTCTAAGTAGCAGTTCAGATTTCATATTTTAGGACTAAAAGGGGAATTATGTGTCAAAGTTTATAACTTTAGATCACGGGGGACTAATATAGATGGTTAGAAAATCTCTGCTTGTAGCATTGTAATTTCTCTGTTGTTTGACCACAGCTTACGCCACAGAAGCCGCAGGGATTGGGGCTCGCTAAAGAACCATCCAATAAAAATAAAGGGACTGTGAGAGTAGAGAATGTAGAAAGTATCCAAGTACAGATCCTCTCTACTTCATGTTTGCACTGGATAGGTCCAGTCCCAAATCACCAAGGTCCATGAATTGTGAAACTAATGGTGACTGACAGGGGGATAATGCAACATTTCAGACATATTCAATCACCCACCATCCAAATGAACAATGGGTGATGTAGAGCTTACCTTTCAGAGATGATCCGAACTCAAGTCATCCATGCTCACCCACTTTTCCTTCCATTCCTCAAACATATCATGGGGCAAGTCTATATTAGGGGTATTTTCAAGGAAAGATAAATATGATTTTCTTTTCAGAGATCTCTTTTTTTTTTTTTTTTAAAAAAAAAGAGGAATGCTAACATAATTCTAAGACACTTATAATGCAGGAGTTAAAAATATTCTCTCTCTTTTGTCACTTTTCATCTCAAGATCACTTCTGTTGGGCTAAAGAAATCACCACATGGGATCAGGAACGATTCTTATGCAGTCTTAGAACTATTCAAGTTCACATTTCTCAGTAAGCTGCATTTTTCTTAGTGATCGCTTGTTTGGGAGAAAATGAAAGGGAAACCTTTCTCCTCTCATTTTCCCATACTTGGTTAGGGAACATTATAGGAGGGACCCACCTACATTTTCTCTTTTCCCATCATGAGGGAGATTGTATTTGTTTTCCCAAGAAAATTTTTCCTATGAAAATTTTTCCTGGGAAAATACTAAGCAACACTTATAGTAGGCTTAACAAGAACTTCCATTCCAATTAAGAGGTGAAATTGAAAATTGGCAAAAGTAAGTTAACTTTTATTCTTTTTTTCTTTCCCTTCCTGTGGAGCCTTCTCTACTTCGAGAATCATGATCCATCACAATCCCATCTTAATGGGAAGGACTTACTGATGACAATATTCAAGATCTAATCCAACCAAATGGGATATATTGGTTCAACTGAGGCTACAGTTCTTGTTGAATTTGAGGTGTTACTGCATATGGTTAACAGATTATGGTGATGGAAAATGTGAGAATTAAAGAACAACTACTGAGCATTTATTAATTTTTTTTACGTTGCTAAACTTTAATGATGATACTAGCTCAAAAGACACGCTGATGCAAAGACATGCATGGGTGCAAACCGAAAGACATTCCATACATAAGTGCAGGGAATATAAAATCATACAATATAACAAACACTTTCAACACATGTACAGGAGAAATAAGTTTGAATTCTTTTGCACCCTTTGGATTCTCTTTACTGGAGTCTTCCCACAATAGTTTGTCATGAAATTGATTCAAATAAATAAATATTTTTAAAATGTAAAACACAATAAATTCCAAGAAGTCTAAAATTGTGAGCAAAAAGCTGAATAGACAATATTTTCTATGCATTTTCAAAATATATTTATTTTCGTTGATATATCTGATGTATTAGCTAACTTTCCATTACAACTGTCTTTCCAGTCGCTATAATAAAATAAAGAGGACAGGTTCATAACAAATTTAGTAGATTTGACAGGTATTAACTTAATATTTAGTGTTGACATGATTCATAAGAGATGTGTTGTTCTATTCAGGAGACCATTTATTACCACAAATGAATTGAATAAATGATTTGAAAAGAAGAAGAAGAAGAAGAAGAATCACCTGTTACACAACAATTAACACAATGACCATCTCATGCCGTCCACAATGAAAAAGAGAAAGGAAGATAGTGAAAGTAGTCAATACCATTTGGTGAGTAAATGCTAAGATGAATGGGAACAGGGGAGATTTGTTTCATTTTCCCAGTAAGTCTATCAGTTTCGTCTTGGATTTCTTTGCGTACAAGAGCTGCATAAAAATAATCATAGCATGAAATCATTGGAAGACCATTTACAACCATATTTCAAAGGAAAAAAAAAAAACTGCAAATAATGCTGCTAGAAATAAATATGCACAGCCCATGCACACCCATAAAGCTGACATATATAAGAGAATCACTTGGACGTATGGAGTACTGGCTAACCGTTGCATCATGTCATATGCTAGCATATTGTTGGCTAACCTTTGTATAACCTCATAGGCTAGGATCCTGCCTTTTTGGCCACAAAAAAGTCACATAAGAAGAAGAAGAAAACAAAAGAGTATTTCCACCTCAACCATAGCTCTGTTTCATTCAATTAGAGAGGACAGCATCTGATAGCTGTGTTCCTATATATTCTTGAAACAAAAACAACTAATAACATATTGATCATTGTCATGTGATGATGATTGCGCTCAAACTTCACATGATTCTCCAAAACATAGTAGCCTTAGCTATGAAAAAAAAAAGGAACTTACAAACATAAACATAAAATGGTTACATGCGCAGTCTTCGCTACCAATATCAATCAAAATTCAGAACTATAGCCATAATTTCCTAATTTGAGCCCATTCACAAGCCACACAATTCAACTTACTCTTAACAAAGCAATCGAATGCATCAGCAAAGCAATACCATCAAAAAGAAAGTCGACCTACATAGCCCCAGATTCTCTAAACCGAAGGACTCACGTAAAAATTGGACCGAAATAATCAAACAAAACTTCTCGATGAGGACAATAACACACCAAAGTCGGTAAATTTCCTGGTCGGCAAGTGCAGGAATTCGGCATACTCCTGCTGTCCTTCCTCTATCTTGTGCAGCTGTAGCACCAGCGGTCTCCTCGTCACAATCCCTTCAAGATATAAAACGAGATAAAAAAAGCATCAAAACATCGATCAAATGCTTCCAAAAAGAGAAGAATAAAGAACAAAGAAACCAACAAGGATCTCAAGAACCAAACCAGATCCACGAGGGAGGAAATCCCGCCCAACGATGCTCTCCAAAACCGAAGACTTCCCCGAGCTCTGCTCTCAAACCGCGACAAGAACCGAGTCAGCAGACCGGAAAGAGGCCAGCAGACGCCTAGACGTGTAAAGAAATGGAGAGGAAGAGAAGAAGGGAGACAGACCTGTCCTCCGACGACGGCGACGGAGGGCAGCGCCTCCCAGAGAGTAGGCAGGGCGGCGCCGCCCTCGTCGCCGCCGTAGTCGCCGAGCACCGTGCATGCCCTCTGGATCCGGTTCACGAGCCCGATCAAGCTCTCCATCGTCGTCATCTCTCCACCACAAGCCTTACTCTCTCTCTATCTCTCTCAGGATTCAGGAACGAAGGAGAAGAGCAAGAGCGAGTGCCGTAAAGACTTCGGCGCTGAGGCGCGACGACGCTTGGGGGTGAAGTAAACAGCGGCGGCGTGGGGTGGCGAGGTTCAAAAAGTGTTCTATGCGGAAGATGGATCTGCCGTCAGTGGTTTCCTCCCAACGCATCTTGACCATTCATATTGCGTCGCAGAAAATTTTGTCTGCGTTGACGTCAGCGGCGGTTTCTGTTGTCCTTTTCTCGATTGCATGCGAAAAGTTCTGGAGATGTTGGTCGGCTGATATAACGGTAGCGGCGTTCGGAGCTTCAGCTTTCTCATAGAAATTTTTATGGGAACAATCGGATCAACTGTCCGCTTGATTCAATTTAACACGTGGACGGAGGATCTATCATTTCGTATAGATAAGTTTAAGCGCTTTCAGATTCTCCCTTGACCCGTCTTCTCGTTGGCGGGTTCGTCCAACTGTCCGTTATACTCGCTTTGGTCTTTCCGACTTCCGACTCGATCGGTTGGGTCTTATTATCTTGCGTCAGCCGAAAGTGACCCGGCCAGGCCACCGGTCTGATCGTTGGATCGGGTTGGCTCCGGTTCATTTTAGATCGGCCGGATCTTATGGACCTTCGTTTGTTAGTCGTAGTTTTGTTATTCTAAGTTTTTTCCTTTCTAATCAAGTTCTTTCGGGTGTCCAGTTCTTTCAGGAATGAGCTCTGCATTTTCTCTATTTCTCTTTTCAGATACTATTACTGATACCAGGGTGTGGAGAAGATCTTGCTTATCTCGTGCTCCCATAAGAGACCTTAGGAATCAGTGGATTTGGATTGGGTTTGGCATATGCTTGTTCACCCTAGAGTGAAACTTTTTATCTGGGAGCTGGTTCAGGATATTCTTCCTACCTGCTCCCTTCTATCCGGAAGAGGGATGAGTATTCTGCCTACGTGCCCAGTGTGTGATATTGAGGCGGAAACGACAGATCATGCTATATTCTACTTTGCTCGGGTAAGTCAGATTTGGTAGATCTCTGGTGCATGTCCCTGGGTGTATGATTCTGGTTCCCACCGAAGCTCTTTTTTGAGACTGTTGAAGCAAGGTAGGAGAAGGGGTATCCACCAGCGGGGTCTATTGTGGGCTTATACAGCTTATCATATATGGTTATTCCGGAATCGGATTCTGTTCTCGAACGTGAGGCTTTTCCCTGGTAGGGATGTTAGGGCGGCTGTCTCCCTTTATAATGAGTATATTTCCCATCACGGGTTTCTTGATTCTGCGAACCCTGCCACTAGGTCTCCCCTGCTGCTATGGCAGCGAACCGCGTGCGGTTTTTATTTTCTGAGAGCTCTCTTCTAGGGTTTGTCAAAATAAACTTTGATGGGAGTGTTCGTGGCAGATGTGCTAGATCGGCTTTTGTTATTCATGATGCGGATGTATGATGTTGGCGGCGGAGGGGGTTTGGTTTACTTGATGTCATGGTGCCTCTGGCTGAACTGTATGCAGCATGGGCAGGTATCTCCTATGCTGCTCGGATCCTGGGTGCCCGCAGTCTTATCATTGAAGGTGATTCCATCACTGTCATTCGCTAGATCCGGCAGAGCCCAGCTCCCACATGCTACTATTCCCTTACTGTGTGACATCCGCTCTATGGTTTTGGAAGCTCCTAACATCTAGATTCGCCATGTCTACTATGAAGCTAATGCAGTAGCTGACTGAATTGCTACCAGGATGGCCTCTCATTCTGGTATTAGAGTTAAAAACAGGGCGACCCTTGCCCTCCGATCCTTTCCTAGTTATTGTACTCTAATATATCCGATATGACCCATCCTAAAATGGCGTAATCACTCGTCTGTACCAAAAAAAAAGTGATAAAAATAAATAAAAACTCAACTTCAACTTTTAGTGGAGTAGGATTTATGGATTCCTATAAACCAGCATTGCTATTAGATAGGGTTGAAAATGGGACGAACCACAATCATTCTTGATCCAATCTAACCAGATTCAAATCCGATCGAGTTGTAATGTTAGACCTGGATCTAATCTATTTACTAATCAGATGAGGTTGAATTGGTTCATAGAAAAAAAATTGAGCTCAATTAGTCATTTAGGTGGATTTAGGACCAAGTATAGCTTGAGTTGAACTCCAAATTTTAGGTTTGGGATAGAACTGGATTGAATTGTATTTATCTTTGGGAGTGGAGCATCTAAATATTATTTTATAGCTAAAATATAGTAATTGATATCAAATATAAAATTATTAAAAAATTTAAATAAGACTAAAAATAGTTAGCTTAAACTTAAACTTTTATTCATAAATTATTAATTCTATCAAAAAAATGAACATACTTAAATTTGTAAATTATAATTTTTAAAATATTTATTAATATATTAAAATATATTTTAAATAAGAATATCAAAATTAATAATAAAATATAAAAATTTTGATATAATTAAGTAAAGATAGATGAGAAGAAACCTTATTGCTAGGATGAACAAAAGAATTATTTTAAATGAGAGATCATTTATTGAATTGGTAAAGATAGTTGGAATGAATGAATATGAGATTTATATAATTTAGATTTATGAGTTAGGTTAGATTGGGTTTAGGTTAGATTAGGTTAGGTCTTTTTCTTTTTGATCAACCCAAATTAGATTTAACATTCTAGGTATATAAGTTGAATTGGGTAAGGATTGAATCAAAAATACAAGAGTTAATCTAATCTATAATTAAGATATACAGATTGAATCGGATACGGGTTGAGTCAAAAAATACAAAACCTATACCTATACCTAATCTCAAGTTTATATCGGGTTTAATTTTTAAATCTAACTCATGGCTCTTTAAATATGAATTGAATCGGACCTAATCAAGTTAGGACCAAGTCAAGGCCCGAGCCGACCCAATTCCTTTGTAACCTCAATTAGAGGTAACTTCGACTCATTTTAACACAAGAAAAAAGTGAACGTTACCTCCATTAAATGGAATTGTTTGTAAGAATCTAGAAACGGAGTTGCTTGTCTATTGTCCACCTATTGTTCTCCAAGCACTTGGTTTAGACTTGTCGTGCATGGGAGCTTTTTTTTCATCATGATAGATGCATTTCATGGTAGACTTTTAAAAATCATGTATGGAGACAACAGCCATGCATGCATGCCATATTTTGCTCCATGTGCAACTAATTCATCACATATCCTTTTCAAATTGGATTTACTGGATCATTGCAGTGCATCACTAGAGCAACCTTGCATGGTCATTGATGCTAGATACCATACACATGATGCACATCCACAATATCCGTGCCTAGTACGTGAGATATATGGCATCCCACATGCAGCTCCGACATCACCATCTCTGTATGATTTCCGCCTGCCTTGATTGCAAGCTAATCTTGTTTTCATTTCCTAAACAATAGTTGACAAAGAATTGATTATATTTTAAAAGTCTGATGGTTGAAAATGAAAGGAGAAAAAAAAGAAGTTTAGCCATCATTAATTTCAATGTCATTCAAAGGATTGAAAGCAGTAGAAAGCAAAGGATTGCAAACTACATGGGTGACAATTTTGTGACATTATTTGTCAACTTGATCCAAAACCAATCCAAGTTAAGCATATTTAAGTTCATGATGAATCATACATGAATAAATGTATGGATTAGATTTACTTACCTTGATGATTCCATGAAGAAAGAATTTGAATGCTAGGTTGTGGCGTTACCCTCTTCCATGATCCAAACTATCTTTCTGGCGTTAGACTCTGATACTCCCTTGATTTTTTTCTTTGTCGTGTCCAGCCCTTATCCTTTCGTATATTTTTACACACGAAGGAGCAGTTTTTTCCATCGGAGAACGGCGTCCATATCTATAACTGCCAATGTCATAGGCTTCGTGGATAATGGGGCTTTCATGGATAACTGCACATTGGCAGTTATCAATCATGGGCATCACACGTGTTCAACATCTCCCACTCGCACATGCAAGGTAAGACCTTTATTGCGAAAGAAAAATGAAAGAAAGAAAAATGCAATAGAAATCTAAACACCAATTTCATAATGATAGTTGGATAGTGCGACCTAGCGAGTATACATGCACTTGGGAGCTTAGTGCCATGCATCTGTTAGGAATGTCATAGTAGCTCAACCCCAATATATATATATATATATATATATATATATATATATATATATATATATATATATATATATATATATATATCAATAGTTTCAACCCGATATACCCTAAACTTGTTCCTTTTATTAAAACATCTCTAATCCCTCCAAGAGCATGTTAAAATAATATGGTTATGTATCCATAATCAAGTTCTAGCTTTTCTTAAGCGACAAGATTGGCCAGCCAATGAATACATCGAACATAGTCTTCATTTTCTACTCGAAATTTTGCAATTCATATTTAGTCGCTTATCTAGACATGTTCCACAGATCGAATCATACATAATCATAGGTAACATGCTAAGATAACAAGACACTAAACACAAATGCCAAATAACAGCAAAAAGTATAAGGGTATTATTGTAAAGTTTTAATTTAACCTCAATCGGTTTCACACAGTGAGAAGCAGTGATCTTTTCTCCCACAACCTTATTGGTCGAACTAGCACACATGGTATGAATCATGTGTTACTGTGTTTGTATTTTTTTTTCGATGTCTGATAAAATACTGTACAGATCTTAGTTCAGTCGCTTTCAAGCGCCTAACCTGAATTCTCTAAGTGCTCTCATTTGGCAGGTAATCACTGAGAATTCATGTCTGGCTTTCATAGGTTATTTGAAAATGGGCTATTCAAATCGATTGTTATATATATATATATATATATATATATATATATATATATATATATATATATATATATATATCATCTCATACTCTCTATGAGGCGACATACCTAACATTACGTCTCATCTCTACTCACTATCCGAGCGCTAGAGGTGATTGCTTGTATGAGTAAGCCAATCTTTGAACTTGTGCGACATCACTTTGTTGAGCTTCTAACCAAAAATATAATGTGTATACATATATATATATCTTGATAAAGAATATTTATTTGCATTTATCATAAAAATAGTACAATATATGTGCTCAACAATATAATTTATATTATATGCAATCCAAGAGATCCGCCACCATTCGATGCGTAGAGATATATTGTACAATTACTTCTCTTTTACTAATGATGTCTCTAATGTAGTTGTATCTGGTATCAATGTGTTTGGTTCTGCTATAATATTTGGAGTCTTTAGTGAAAGCAATCGCTGCTTGATTATCACAATAAATAGTGATTGGTGCAACACCATCACTTTGAACTTCCAAATTATCAATAAATCTTCTTAACCAAACAGCTTCCTGTACATCAGCTAAACATGCAATAAATTCAGCTTCCATAGTTGACAGCACCATGCATGTTTGCTTCTTACTACACCAAGATATGACACCTTTATTAAGTAAAAAGACATAACTAGATGTAGATTTTCGTTGATCGAGATCTCTTCCCTAATCAGCATATGAATATCTAACAAGACGTAATTCTGATCCTTGATAACATAGGCAGTAATCCATAGTTCCTTTTAAATATTTCAAAATTCTTTTGACAGCTTTCCAATGTTCTGGACCAGGATTCGATTGATATCGACTAACTAGTCCAACAGCAAAACATATATCCAGGCGGATGCACATCATAGCATACATTAAACTCCCAACTGCACTTGTATATGGTACAGTAGACATTTGCTTTTGTTCTTATGGATTCTTAGGACACATATTTTGACTCAAAGCTTCACCCTTTGATATAGGAGTATCCACGGGTTTGCAACTACTCATATTAAATCGTTCTAGAATCTTTTGGATATAATTCTCTTGTGACAGAGCCAAAAATTTCTTTGAACGATCTCTTTTAATTTTTACTCCCAGTATATAATTTGCTTCACCCATGTCTTTCATATCAAAATTCATGGACAACCATCTTTTAATGGTCATGACATACTCCTTGTCATTTCCAGCTATCAAAATATCATCAACATAAAGAGATAGAATTGCAAATTTGTCATTCATCTTTCTAATATAAACACAATGGTCCTCATCAATTATTTTAAAATTATATTTTGAAATTACTTTATGAAATCTGAGGTACCACTGTCTAGATGATTGTTTTAGGCCATAAATTGACCTTTTGAGCATGCAAACTTTGCTCTCTTGACCTTTAACTAGAAAACCTATAGGCTGTTTCATGTAGATTTCCTCATCTAACTCTCCATGTAGGAAAGCGGTCTTAACATCCATTTGATGCAATTCTAAATCTAGATGTGCTACTATAGCTAAAATTAAGCGAATAGAGGTAAACCTAACAACAGGTGAAAAAGCTAGAATTAAGCGAATAGAGGGAAAGCGGTCTTAACATCCATTTGATGCAATTCTAAATCTAGATGTGCTACTATAGCTAGAATTAAGCGAATAGAGGTAAACCTAACAACAGGTGAAAAAGTTTCCTCATAGTCTATATCCTTCTGTTGGGTATAACCTTTTGCTACCAGACGAGCTTTATATCTATCAACAGAACCATCCGCCTTACGCTTTATTTTGAGAATCCATTTGTTCCCAATAGCTTTGCGGCCTGGCAGTAAATTAACCAAATCCCAAACTTGGTTTAGTCTCATAGAATCCATTTCTTCTTCCTATGCTACTTTCCACTTTTCTTTAGCAGGACACTCAAGTGCCTCTTTGACAGTTGTAGGTTCATCGACATCTTGGGGAGTAACTATATAAGCCTCGTTTTCAATTAGAAAATGTTTTCTAGGAGTTTTGGAACGAATACTCCTTCGTAATTGAGAATCATTGCTTCCACCTATCAAAATTGGTTCGAAGTCAGTCTCAAATCTCCCACTCAATTGAGATGGTTGAAGCAATTCCTTATTGCTCTGACTTTCAAGAATAGGATTAAGTACAACTTCTTGAGTGTCAACCATCGAACGACTTGTACCAAGCTCTTCTTGCTCATCCATTTCATATAAATGAGAACCTTTGTCCATATCATCCTTTTTAGGAAATTGATCTTCAAGAAAAGTGACATCTCGGGACTCAATTTCAGTAAACCTTCCATCAGAATCCTCACTAATAAATACATATCCTTTTGAGTTTTCAAAGTATCGTATAAAAATACATTTCCTTCCCCTAGGTCCTATTTTACCATATTTATGGGAAGTGTCAAGTATATAAGCTGCACATCCCCAGGGATGCATCTGACTCAAATCAGGTTTTCTACCTGTCCATAACTCATAAGGTATGAAGGATACTGACTTAGAAGGTACTCTATTAAGTATGTATGCTGCAGTTAATAAAGCATCTCCCTAATATTGTATTGAAAGATTAGCTTGTGCCATCATAGACCTAACCATGTCCAGTAATGTCCTATTTCTTCGTTCAGCAACACCATTTTGTTGTGGAGTTCTAGGCATGGTCAATTGTCTCATAATTCCTTTATCATTACACAGTTCCTTGAACTGTTCAGATAGATACTCTCTTCCTCGATCGGTCCTTAAAGCTTTCACCCTTTTGTCTAATTGATTTTCTACCTCATTTAGATATCGTATAAAGCAATCCAATGCTTCCGATTTATGAGAGATCAAATAGACATGACCATACCGAGTATAATCATCTATGAAAGTAATGAAATATGAGGCTCCATGCCTTGCTCTAGTACTCATTGGTCCACATATATCAGAGAGTACAAGTTGTAATGGATAATCAGCCCTATGGGTTGTTCCAAATGGTTTTCTATTCATTTTTCCTTTTAAGCAATATTCACAAGTGGGCAGATTAAATTTCATGTTTGATCCCACTAGACCATCATGAGCAAGTTTATTCATTCTATCTTGCCCAATATGCCCTAATCTAGTATGCCATAAATTCATCTCGGCATCATCATTGCTAGATTAAGTAAATAAGGAAAAATAAATACCATTGCTACTATTGCAATATTTAGTATTTAAAACCATTAAGCCATTCATTAGAAAATCACAACCATAAAAACCGGTACCAAGAGAGATAGATACACATTCTTTATGAAAAGTCATGCTAAAACATAGTTTTAAAAGAGCAATTACAGAGATCAAATTTCATTGAATATCTGGAGCATAAAGGACATCATATAAATATAGGATTCAGCCTTCTTGCAAGTCCAATTTGCATGTACCAATCCCTTTTACTTCTATCCTTGCATTGTTGCCCAAATAGATCCACTTTGTTCTTTCAGGAATTTGACGAAATTCTACAAACTCATTTCTGTCTCTAGCTACATAGTCTGTGGCTCCTGAGTCTACAGTCCATAAAGGATGTGTTTCAATGAGCAAAACAGTACTAGAAACAAAAATACTTGATATAGAAGCACAAGATAAGGAGGTAAGATAAGATAGTACCTTTTTAGGCTCAGTGCATTCACGAGCAAAATGACCCAGTTTGCCACAATTGTAGCATGTCATCTTAGTCTTGTCCTTCTTATCACCACACTTTCCTCTGTAGCGCTTTTGAAACTTAGTCTTTTTCTTTAGTCCCTGACCAACCTCCTTTTCCTTACCCTTGCCTTTGTTTCATCCATAAAATCTCTTGCGCTTAAAACCAAAAAACTTCTTAGAACTTGGCTTTGCCATATATGCTTATGCCTCAGGCTTGGCTGCCTCTAGGCATTCATCTTCAAGTTCTAAATGACGCGCAATATTAGCAAAGGTCTTAATGCTTTCATTATGAGTCATATTAACTTTCATGTGTTCCCAACTATTGGGAAGAGATCGATAACGGCTTGTACTTGCTGCTCATCTGTGAGGATATGTCCAGCAGATTTTAATTCCATCATATTTGACATGTCCCTTAAATGTTGTTTCATTAATTTGTTAAGGACTTTCTTGTAAGTGTCAAATTTGATAGTGAGCTGTCTAAGTTTGAAGATTGAGGTGCCCCCAAACTTTTCTCTCAAAGCAATCCACATGCTATTAGCAGTCTGATACTGCTGATATTCATATACCAGATCATTGGTCATGGAACTGATCATGATTCCTCGTGCAGTAGAATCTTTTTTTTTCCATGCATTATAAGTAGCTAAATCACGTTTGAACTGGGCATTGTTAACATTCCCCTCAACTTCTTTAAGCTCACTCATTACATTGTTGATGGCCTACAAAGCATCACTTTCATCAAGTAGATACTAAATTTTCAATTGCCATATGTTATAATTATCACCATTTAATTTCTCCCCTTTGTTGAGATCAGCAATAATATTCTTAGATGTCATGGCTAATCATAGAACTACAAAGAGATAAATGTAAATGCAATATCAATTTATGTTTTATTTATATACACATCAATAGTCATAATTCTAAATTAAATTAACCAAAAAAAAACTTCATAAGATATAGATGCAAAAGTTCACTATGTTCCCAATCAACATCTATATTCAAATGTAGAATTCATAGGGATTTAATTTGAATTGTGACAAATATAATTCCAAATGAGAATCCACTTGAATATTTCCAATCATGAATGCCCATAAACAAAATATTTTCATTATAAACTATTCAATAAAAATATATATACAAATCCAAAAATATGTACAACAATGAAAACATATGTACAAGAACAAGAAAAATAATTAATTCACTACCAGTTGAAACGTACCCTTCTAGGGATAGATTGTTCAACATTTTCCCTATCCATAATCACAGGAGTCATTTTCCTTATCCAAGGATGACTTACTATGGAATACTTAGCAAAATACATATTGGGACTTACAGCTAACACAGATGTCCTCGCTAAGTTTTTCAAAATATTTGATTCAAGAAACAAGTAAACTAGCCTCTCATAAACTCTAGTTTTTCTATTCAAAAAGTCTGTATCATCTGATGCATTGGAAGACATATTATAATCACTTTCCCAGAAGCTTTCCAAATTATCTTGTAGACATCGTGGCAATGTTTTATGCAAAGCTGAATACTTCTCTATATCATTAAGTACATGGCCACTATGTGTAATCTCTTGGAGCTTGTTATTAACAATCCTGACATGCTCTACAAGTGTCTATCTAGGAAACATTTTATATTGGCAAGATTTGATTTCAAACTACTGAGCCTTTGCCTTGCAGTCTCGCTTCTCAAAGCTATTGGAGTTCTCTTTATAAGTGGTGACCCAGGGATTCTTCTATCCCTCTTTTCTTTTCTATACCTTTTAAGGCTGATCATCCTCCTCAAGCGAGACATGATTCCTTAACATCTAAGGAAAGAAAAAAAATCCATGTTAGGCAAACTAACAAATCTCAAGCCAAACATTAATTTAATATCAAATGTGTAATTATTGCCATGGAATTAGTTTTAGACACACTCATGTCAAAAAAATTATTTAGTTAGTTATTTATGTAGGGTCAGGCCAATATAATGAATGGGTCTTCTTCTGTGGTGCAGATGGGACTACGTGCAAGACGAAAACCGGGTACTCAAAAAATGGATAGGTTAGAGGCCTTCTAGATTCATGGAATGAGATTCTATATGCAACACTCCTTGAAAGAAGCGAAAAGAAACATGATTTATGGAGAAGGGCCGGCAGGGATATGATGCAGCGAAGGAAATGACAGTCCATGCCTACATGTGAAAAGGGGTTCGGAAGGCTAGGGAAGTTAGGTCCCAGATGCTAGATATACTCAAATCCTTTGCATGGAAGCTAACAGCTGGGCTCTCCGGAAACTTCAAACTCTGAGAGATTACATTAGCCAAAGTTTCTTCATTTCCTGGTCCTTTGAAGGGTGTCCTACCAAAAAGTAATTCGTATAGAAATATTCCAAAGGTTCACCAATCTACATCACTTCCATGTCCCTCTCCTCTAATAATCTCAGGGGCCAGGTACTCATGAGTCCTAACAAAGGAGTTGGATCGTGCATCAGTGGGCTCCACCACAAGTTGTGGAAGCGGGCTGACCTGGCCACATAGGTTAGCTTATAGCTTGTGGGTCTTTGCCATGGTGGAAGATACTAGATGGGGCATGAAATAAGATGCATGAACCCAGGATGGTTGGATTTGAGAAGAGTAGGGCTTACTGAACACCTGAGAGAAAGGTCTAAATCTGATAGCATGATGTGGCCATCATCACGAACTAGGATGTTCTCTGGTTTGAGATCTCGATAGCTTACCCCTAACATGTGGAGGTATTCCAGTGCAAGGAGGACTTCTGCAACATATAATTATAATACCGCCTAGTGCCATACAAAAAAAAATTATAATACGTATCCATATCTCATTTTAAAAATATGGAAGAACATGTCTTTTTGAATACTTATCCAAATTTAATGATATAGATACCAATTTAAAATTTAAAAAAAAATATTTCAAATATATAACTCTCGTGGTAGAGTGCATATCAATTATTCAAAATTCAAAAAAAAAGAATCATCAATGTGGCTCTGATACCAATGATGAATCATACACGAATAAATGTATGGATCGGATTTACTTACCTTGATGATTCCATGAAGAAAGAATTTGAATGCTAGGTTGTGGCATTACCCTCTTCCACAATCCAAACTATCCTTCTGGCGTTAGACTCTGATACTCCCTTGATTTCTTTCTTTGTCGTGTCCAGCCCTTATCCTTTCATATATTTATACACACGAAGGAGCAATTTTTCCATCAAAGAACGTCGTTCATATCTATAACTGCCAATGTCATAGGCTTCGTGGATAATGGAGCTTTCGTGGATAACTACACATTAGCAGTTATCAATCATGGGCGTCACACGTGTTCAACAGTTCAGCATTTTGCTCAAGTTGGGTTTAAATTTAAAATTCTGATCCATTTTTGTCCCATTTAATAGTGCAATAGGCTCAATGTACTATTGAAACTAAAATATGCTAAATACTTAGGTTAAAAGCATACGAAATTAATTTTTATATAGCAGTTGTATCAAAAATAAAAATAAAAGTTAACAATAGGAGACATAAAAAAGCATTGTCTTTAAAACTATGGATAATTCTCATATAAGCTATTTGTTGCAATAGTTATCAAAGTACAACTTAAGGCTTATTCCAAAATTCATTCGATGGCACAGATGAAAAGAGGTATAAACCATACTTTTGATGCCCATAATAATAAAATAAAGGAAATAAGAATAGAAAAATATTATAAAAACAATAGAGAAAATGATGTATTCAAAGCTTTGGAAATTAATCATACGCTTTACCTCTCTATTTATTCTTCTTTTTTAAGTGAGAAAACAATGTTGAAATGGAACCTCATCCATTTACCAACATGATTTTAACCATCATCATGTTCTTGAGGTGTGATCAAGTAAGATGAGAGTATGGAGAAGAAGAGTAGAGTAGTTAAGTGTGGTAAAGGAAGAGGCACAATATGGGTGTGAGCCCACTGATTAACACATCTTTTTTTTTTTTCTTTTTAAATTTTAAAATCTTTGAATACAAATAATGAGGCCTTTTTAAAATCGAGGAAAGAATGATCAGCTATATTAGCCATCAACAAATAGTTTGAATGAAAAGGGATTAAATAGCACCTATGTATACCTATATCGCCATATGCTTTGATGATTCAATCCGCTCAGCCGCTTAATTGCTTTAGGTTAGAGTAAGTAGCCACCAAGGCTCTAACTATCTTCTTCAATTGCAAATTATCTATCAGAAGAGGATTCATTTTAATTGCCTCAAATGAGTCACTGTTAATCCAAGAGATCATTGTGCTAAGTTACCCTTCAACTAAATTTTAGAAGTTTTTTTTTTTGTTACAGGCGGGCGATCACTCCAATTTAGGGTGAGTCAAACCTGATATATCAAAATACAAGATTTATGAAAGAACAGGCGGACACGGATCTTCCGGTTCCCAACTCTAAAAGCCAGAGTGGTTGGCTACTCTAGCAGCAATACAGTCTGCCGCAGCATTGGCTTCCCTAAAAATATGCCGAATCTGGATGCAGTGAACGCCCTGCAGGAGAGAATGAATATCATAGATCAAGGGGTTGGTAGGCATCCGATCGCAGTGATCCTTGCGCAGCCAGCGAATTACGGTAATAACATCCCCCTCAATAATAAGATAACTAGCGCCAAGACTGCAAATGGCAGTAGAAATACCAGCCCAAGCGGCATACAGCTCGCTAAAGGCATCGAGGAGTCGATATGGCTGAAACCCCTAGCAATCAGCATCGCACCATCGGACCCTCTAATCACAAAACCAGACCCAGCAGCTCTACCACGAATACTTCCATCAAAGTTCATTTTGATAGACCCTAGAGGTGGAGGCTTCCAAGAAATGTAGACCGTACATTGGTGCGCTGCCGAGGCAGCATGGGAACCCCAGAGGCCAGAGCTATCAGTATCAAGAACAGTCCAGCAGGAAGTGTACTCATCTGATAAAGAGAAGGCTGTCCTGACAACCCTATGTGAAGGGACAACTCATTAGTAAACACAAGCTGGTTCCTGGACAACCAGGCTTGATAAGCGATATAAACCCTCGTCGTAGCCTTCTAAGGGATACCCATCCCCAAGTCCCGTCTGATCAAGCCGAGGAAGGAGAGAGAATAAGAAGTAGCACCAACATCCCAAAGCCGATCACCAGAAATCCGCCAGATCTGTCTAGCTCTGGAACAGGTAAAAATAGCATGGTCAACCGTCTCCTCCTCAGTACCACATAGCGGGCACGTAGGTGGGATGCTCAAGCCTCGCCAAGAGAGCACAGAACAAGTAGGTAGCCAATTCCGTGCAATCTTCCAAACAAAAAGACGGACCCGAGGATGAATGGGGAGGTTCCAGATCCAAGCCATATCCAAGGGCTGCTATGACTGTGGTCTATAAACCCTGAGAAGGTCCCTGATAGGAGCACGGGCCAAACAAGATCGCCACCAAACCCTAATGTCGGGGGTATTACCCGGAACAAGAGGAATAGAAAGAATGCAATGATGAAGATCATCCCCAAAGAGTCTGGACAGCAAAGGGGAGTTCCAGGAAGAATGATTCTGAGCAGTAAGATCGCTAACACGCAATTCCGTAGGAATGACAGTGCTGACAAAGGTAGGCCATCGGGACAAGGGAAGATCAGCAATCTAGGTATCCCGAACAACATCCACTAAGACTCCATCACCAATCATCCATGATATGCTGTTCAGGATAGCCGGAGCATGCCAACAAACCTCTTTCCAGAAGAAAGAATGCCCCCAAGAAGACAGAGGGTCAGTAGAACAAAACCAGTCACCATATTTGGCACGCATGAATGAACTCCACATACAGTGTGGATCAAGCAGAAATCGAGTGGCATGCCTAGAAATCAATGCCTCCCTCCTAACAATAAGGGACTGGATCCCAAGCCTCCCCTCAGCAATCGGCAAGCAAACAGTCTCCTAAGCTAAAAGATGAATGCCATGACTATCCTGCCTTGAAGCCCAGAGGAACTCTTGAAAGTATCTCTCAATCTTCTTCAAACAAGTCAAAGGGATAGCAGTATTAGATAACAGATAGAGTGAAAGAGAGGAGAGCACCGATCGTAACAGAGTAATCCTCGCCATCATAGAGAGCCCAGTGACCTACCACCCATCCAACCGATTGTGTACCCACCTTTCTAGGTCGCAAAAGTCTAAAATCCTTGGCCTGTTCCCAGTTATGGGTATCCCCAAATAGAATAGCCAATCAGCCTGCACCGAGATGCCCATGATCTGCAAAATAGGCCCCCTTAAGATCGCAGCCACTCTCGGGCTAAAACAAATAGAGGATTTACTCATGTTGACTTTCTGACCCGAGGCCAGGCAGTAAGAATGAAGGATGGTGGCGAAAGTGGTAGCATTACTGATAGTAGCCCTTCCTAGAAGAATGCAGTCATCAGCAAACAGCAGGTAGGACAACGAGGGTCCCTAAGGATCCATCCTGTAGGTATCAAGAGAAGAGCCCTGCTAAGCCTGATGAAGAGCTCGAGATAGAGCATCAGCTGAGAGAACAAATAGAAATGGAGAAAGAGGGCAGCCCTATCTCAACCTGACCTCAGAGCAGAAGTAATCAGTCTGGGCTCCATTGATGAGGATAGAGAAGGATGGTCGGTGAATGCAGGTCATGATCTAGTCAATAAATAGCTCGTAGAATCCGAACTCCTGAAGAGAACGGTTTAAGAACTCCTAGCACACTCTGTCATAATCTCTCTCCATGTCTAACTTAATAGCCATGAGGCACTGACCACCAGTTGCTCTCTTCAAATCATGCATAAATTCCTAAGCTAACAGAGCATTATCAGTGATACTGCACCCTCTAAGAAAAGCCCCCTGCTCCGAAGAAACGAGATGAGAAATAACCATACGCATCCAAGCAACCAATAGTCGGGCACCGACCTTATATAAGGAGGTACAGAGGCTGATAAGCCGATAGTGCTGAGGAGAGAGAGCATCTGACCGTTTAGGCACTAGGGTAATGAAAGTATGATTCCAATCAGAGGGAATTACTTTCATCTGAAAGACGACCTGGATCGCCTCCACAACATCTCGACCCAGAATACGCCAATAGTGAGTAAAGAAGAAAGGAGGAAATCCATCAGGCCCATGGGCCTTATCAGCACCTAGATCCCATAAAGTCATCCGAATATCCTCAATAGAAATTGACCGGATAAGAAGATCATTTTTCGCATTGGTGATTCTGTTGGGAGACAAAACGTGGTAGACAGGGAGACCATCACCAATGTGCTCAGTTCATCTAATCATAAAGAAATGAAATAACTGATCCCTGATCACCTGGACAGCCTCATGGATCTGACCCTCATCATCAGCTAAACGCTGGATACGGTTGCCCGCTTGACGTTTAAGAGTGGCCTAATGGAAGAATCTAGTGTTATCGTCCCCTTCTTGGATCCACTGGACTTGGGATCTTTGTCTCCAAAAGGTCTTCTGTTGCATTAGAAGGGAGTGGTGGAGCACCAAACTGGAATGGAGGGACGAAATATCACAATCAGATAAAAGACCCTCCTGATCCTCTTTAGCCTGGAGAGTGCTAATGATAGATTCAACCTGTTTCACTTGCCTCACAATGTCCTCCACCTCTTCTCTATTCTATTTGAAAGACGACGTCTCACCAGAACCAGACACCTGAATAACCTATAAATGGTATTCCCTCTGACAGGAAGTCTCCAAACCTGAGAGATGATGGTCCAAGCAGCAGAATAGGATGCCCAAAACTTCTCAAATTTAAACTGCCTGCTTCGCTGAATAGTAACATCAGTAGAAATAAGAACATAACAATGATCTAAGGCAAATTTAGACAAGTGAGTGATAGTAACGGTAGGGTAAAGCTGAAGCCAACTAGAAGTAGCCAAGGCCCTGTCCAATCTCTTCCAGACTCTGGCTGAACCCTGCCAATTATTACACCAAGTAAATTGAGACCTCTGGAACCCCAAATCCAAAAGGCTAGCAAAAGATATAAAATGCCTGAACTCAGCACGGCCTACAGAACCAACAGCTTGCCTTCCCCTTTCTTCTTAGAGGCCTCTACGATACAGTTGAAGTCACCAGCAACAATGGAGGAAAATCCCTGGCCAAGAAGAGACTGAAGCTCATCCCAAAGAACTCGACGATCTCGATAGTTTGTACTGGCATAAACACCTGATAAAAGCCAAGGAGTAGAGCTATCCTCGGATATAACCATAGCAACTTGCTGGCCACAATGGTGAAAAACATCCACTCTAATATAGTCATTCCTCCACATAACTAAAATACCCTCGGAGAAACCGACTGACTCAACAACATAAGACTCCCAGGATCTGGACATCAGTATGCAAAATCGAGCCAGACTAACCCTAGATAATCGAGACTCCAACTGAATACAAATCTCAAAACTATGAAGCTGCAAAAGCCTTCCAAATGAGGAGCAAAATGATGGTTTCAGTGCTCCTCTCACATTCCATATAAGAATCTTCATTCTGAGGCTTGATTGGGGGAAACCTCAATCTTTACCCCTAACATCTCCTCATCACGTACCCCAGGACCGTTAGCACTATGGTCAACAATTAGAGTTGAGTCCATAGCCTCAACAGAATCAGTCGGCTGGATGGCCTGCTGCAACAGCAGCACAATAGACTCATGGGTGCAACACTCCTCCTGAATTGGCTGAGCAGGATCAGATCCGGTCCCCAAATTGCCCCCGACCTTGTAGCGGGACTTCTTGGTCCCCAACCTAGACAGAATAGCCAACCCCCGGGAAGGATCCGAGGAGGCTGAAAAGGTAAAGGATGCCTACCCACAACCTTTGACAGCGAGAGGGGCCTTCCCTTTTGCTTTAGTTGATTTGGAAGGCACTTTCCATGTCGTGGGCTCATAGGGTGGGCCTGCTTAGATGGACCCGAGTTGGATTCCTTGCGGGATTTTGGGCACCTTGACCCCTTCCCAAAGCTCAAGTCATTAAATGGATTGGCCTCATTGCTTTCAGACAGAGGGCCAGCAGGCTTCAGACTAACAACAGTGTCAACTGGCACGCAATCTTTTGCCCAGCACACTGAAAGGGAAAGAGCCAAAGACCTAGACGACATCCCAGGTGAGGAGGAGGAGGTCAAACCCCCATGCTTAGTGCCCGGAGTGGTGAGAACTACTGAAACGGCTGGGAACTGCCCGATCAACCGCCGAGCAAATTTCTTTGGGACTTGCCACCCATCCTTGGAAGCAGAGGGGGGAGCAAAAGCCGGTTGAGCCACCTCCCTCGGCGACGGACTCTGATCCATAGATGGCCTAGAACGACGGATCACAGATATCCAGGGGCCAAACCTAGGAGAAGACGAAGACGATGCCAAATCCCCCGACGAATCACAAGGCCCAGCAAGATGAAGGGAGCCGCAACGAGAACAGAGGCCATCAATATTCTCATAAGAAAACTACTGCCAAAATGGCTCCTCGATCCCACGAACACGCGCCCCTGGGTGGAGGGGACTGGCCAAATCCACACGGATGCAAGCACAGGCAAAGCCCCCTCGATTCCTCGCTTTGGTAGATTCGTCCGCGAACAGGAAATCCCCAGCAACCGATAGAATTGAGGATAAGATGTTCTCAGCCTAGAATTCTATGGGAAGAAGGGGAAGGCAAACCCAGAGCAGAGCTTGAAGCAAAGTGTCGACCGCTGGAATGAATTCTGGAATCCAATCCACAATCACAAGCACCTGGCCATTAACCACCCAGGGTCTCGCAAGGACTAGGGTTTTGGCCTGGGGGTCAGAGAAACGAAGAATGAAGTGCCGGTGAGCCATGGAAATTGCTTTAACATTCCCCGGAATACCAGCGCGTTGAATTTCCCTAACAATCGCCTCCGGCGGAACCCACCAGGAGAGACATCGAGCAAGGATCGTCTGAGACCCCCAGCTGCCAGCCTCATCCTCCAGCGATTGAATCAAGACTTGAATGATGTCCGGGAATAATTGGATGAGCTCCTTTGTCTTAGCCGAGGAAGGCGATGGGGCAACCCACTTGAAACTATCAATCGCACGTCGATGCCATGGTCCACGGACCTCCTTGGTGCATCGGACCCTGCCGGAGTAGGTGGGGAAGGCTGAGACATAGATGGCTATAGGAGATCAGAAACACAGAAGCAGAACGTCGGAGATCGGAGAATACAAAGCCGTAGCATGAATCTTAAAGAGCTCTGAAAACACAAACCAGGGTGCTTTAAGAATCGGGCGCCCTAAAGTACTGTAGCAGGACACTGTAGCACAAATATCGCTCCAATATCGCTCTCAAGCATTCCAAGGAGATACAGAATGAAATCCCGGGATGTTGGCCACGAACTAGAGCTCTCGAAGCAATTCGAGGGCAGCCGAAGGAGATCAGGTATCTATCAATGTCGAGATCGAAACCCTAGCTCCTCCACGAGAAGCAAAATAGAGCACCGTTCGGCCACCAAGGGAGGTTTGTTCGCCAACGGAAGAGAAGACCAACTCTGTTTCTTTCAAGAAACATAGCCTTCAAATGATCTCCTAGCTGAAGCTTTAGGCTTGATTCAAGATAGTGGTTGCTTGGTTTAGAAGGAAGAAGATGACTCGCTCGTCGGTCTTCCTCCACAGTTGGCCGCTCTTTCCTTTTAGAAGTTTTCAATCTATACATGCTTAAGCCATAATTAGTTCAGCCATTAGAACGTTTAATTTAAATCCCTCAACACAAACAAGCCTTTCTAAATAATCTCTAATGATTTAACCAACTACTGTATCAATTTTATGAACAAAGCCATCAAAGTTCACTTTCAATATATTAGAGGGTGGAGGCCTTTAAGTAATACTCCTTGGATTGAAGATTATACTATGGCTATGCGAAGGCCCTACCACTATGTTAAAATAAACATTTATGCTAGCCTAAAAGAAATTAATAGTTAAACTCAATGCTTGTCTTATAACATTATAGAGAGTAAATAATTTAGTGCCACTCATTATGGGTTGACCATATAAGCCAAGCAACATTAGCCATCAAAGTTTAAATTTTTTTAAAAGCTTGGTTGGGGGGAGAGAAACTCTATCAAAATCATAAGATAGGTATGACAAACCTCCTACAAACATTAAAAAGCATACTCTAACACTATTGTGCAAAAGAATAAGTGATGATCATATTATTACAATCTTTATCATAGCATAGACATATAATGCATTCATAGTTATCATTATCTTGGATTCCTCTACATTACAAAATAGACCTATAATAAATCTTTTGCCAAACTAATTTCTACCAAAAAAAACCTTCACCTACATAATAGATTTCAGTTACCAAAATCATGCAGTAGACAAATAACCAAGTTTAAAGCAGCAAATAAAATAGATTTACAAATATCACCAACTGGGGCTGATAATGGTTGATTATTTTCCTAACTAAACACATCGGGTTAGAATCTCTTGGTTAAAGGAATATGAGATTTAAAAGCTCTTAAGTTAGTTGAAACAGTTAAATCAAATTTCTTCAAATTCTAATATCTTTGTGCCTTGATATAATCAACAACTTTCCATGCATCCATACCCCATCTATACCAATGTATACATTAAAACTAAATTAGAGATCCAAGGATCATGATGAAAACCTACCTCTATGCTGGTACCTAATACCTAAATAAACTCTTATTGAATATTTACTACATGTAAACAAAGTTTCCTCCAAATTAAGGAGCATCCCTTAGGTAGATTGTAGTGTCTCTAATTTTCTTAAAAATTATGTTTTGCAGCTTCCGCCTTAGCTCATAATGATTTTGGATTGAGGATTAGCTGTTCAGCTAGGTTGTATATGAGAGCTTTTTTCTTAAGATTAGGTGGATTGAAGTTCTAACACTTGGATGGATTGAAGTTTTAATAAGCTATTTAAGACTTTTTTGATCTAATCTGACTTGTTTATTAAACAATCATGTGGATCGAATTAGATAACTTGTTTAATAAAAGGATTATATTTAAGTTGACAACTTTCTAACAAGATTTGATTCTAATATGATCTATTCTAACTCATTTGCTATCCCAAACTAGAAGTAATTGTTGTTGCCACCTCAAAGTCAAGAAGAAAGATAAAACTCTCACTCATATTATATGGCAAGTAATGTGACTTAAAGTGCTATATGAATTCAAAATTGAATAGCAATAGAATAACATATAAATTTGGTCGTTTATTCCTTGATAATGGTTTTGTCTTCATTTTTAGCTGCCTTCTTGAGACGGCAATATTCCAATATAACTCAAACAACAGACACTTGCTCATGCATTTTTTCCACAAACATCTTGATTTTTTATTTAAAAAAATAAAGGAGCCAAAAACAAGTTGTGAGGAGTGACAAAATAAAAATTATTAAAATTAATTTCATTTTTTTAAGAAGGAATATATATATATATTTAAGATCTACTATTGTTGTTATTATTATCATTGATAAAAATTTATGTTCAAACAATTAGTTACATCAAATATATTTATATTTTAAAAAATAAAAAACAAGAGAAGAGCTCCAATCATTAGATTTTAAAAAATAAAAAGTTGATAGTGCTATTAAAAACAAATGTACGATGATAAATATTTGATCCAATATCTTCGATAATATGTGGACAAGAACTTGTTTTCTTAAGAGCTTCTAAGAAGACAAATCAACTTAAATTTTCATATGATAACCCATTAAATAAGGTTTCAAAACCTCTAATTGATGAGATCTATAACATTGGATGAATTCCATCATCATACATGTACTGTATAAAGGTCACAAGCATAATTCTTGATGGGGCCAGTAGGCCCCCATGGGCCACAACGACAGCATCTGGCTTGACCTTGGCGAATCAGCCTTTCCTCCTCGGTCCCGATAGTCCAGGGCGGCCTCCCCGAGTCCGCCACCATTTCTCTCTCCTCCAAGCCGGCCTCAGTCTCCCCCTCAGCCTTCGGCTTCAGGGTTCTCCTCGCGGCTGCTCCCAAGCTCATCCGAAAGCTCTCGAGCTCCCACTCGGCTGCACCACTTTTTCTCTCTCCTTCACATGAAGCCAACTTCCGCTCGGCCTCTTCCCCTCGGCGGCCTCGGCATGAACAATGCTCGACCTCGGCATGAACAGTGCTCGGCCATGAATAGTACTTGGCCTCGGCATAAACAGTGCTCGACCTCTTCTCCTCAGCCTCGGCATGAACAATGCTCGGCCTCTTCCCCTCGGCCTCGGCCACTCGGCCCCCTCGGCCTCGGCATGAACAGTGCTCGGCCTCTTTCCCTCGACCTCGGCATGAACAGTACTCGGCCACCTCGGCCTCGGCCCTCTACCTCGGCATGAATAGTGCTCGGCCTCGGCATGAACAGTGCTCGGCCTCTTTCCCTTGACCTCGGCATGAACAGTGCTTGGCCTCGGCATGAACAGTACATGAACAGTACTATTGGGAATTATGTATTCTAGATATGAATCAAATTCATGAAAGCATAGCAGAAGATATAATACAAAATTTTCAGATGCCCAGGATCTTTAGGAATAGATTCATTAAATTATAAATAAAATCTAAAATATTAGTTTATTCATACCTGAGTCCTTTATCGATGTAGAAAAGGATGAAGTCGGTGAATCCTCTGCCACTAACCGTCCATGTGTTCGGCCTTTAACGGTGATCCATATGGAGAAGAGTGGATGAAGACCTTCAAGGTATAAAGATGACACTTAGGAAGAGAGGGGTGGTAGCGCCTTTGAATCCCTTATAGAAATATTCAAAACAGAAGATATCTCCGAAGATCTAAAAGATCTAATTTTTTCTCCTAGGAGGAAGGAACCATATTTATAGAAAGAGGGAGAGAAAGAAATATTCCAAGGGAAAAGAAGAGACCTCTTTTCATAGTAACGTTAATCCAAGGAAACAGAAGAAACTCCCATTATCATGGTAACGTTAATCCAAGTGTCACAATCTCAGCCTTTGAAATTAGGAGTTAGTTATCTCATAACTACATGCCCCAATCTGTACGTGTTCATCATCGAACCGTAGAGATTCATCATGCCTCATCCCATGGGCATGATTCCATCTTCACATGGCTGAGATTTTTCATTCACACCCAAATAATCAGAGCCATCCATCATATGGATCAAGTCATATTTGGGTATCCAATTATTTGTTCATCATATGCACAAATAATTTCTCCTTAACATTCCTTCTACTATAATGGATCATATCCATTATTATTTTATCTTCTTTAAATTGGGTCTTACCCAATTATTTAATGATCATCTTATCTGAATTAAATCTAATTTAATTCTCATTTTAATTCATCCAAAATTCTTCTTAATGCGTGTGACCCATTAGGCCCTTTAACATGTTGGCAATAATCATGTCCTAATCACAGACCCTAGAAATGATTGGATAACTCTTTGTCCAAGTCAACAACATGATTATAGATTATGAGAGGCCTCTAGCAAAGTATCATGACCACCCAACTGCTAAAGGTTTTGTTGACGTGACCATCAACAACACATGTCCATGAACGGTTACCGTATGATCAAATCCTTTCATCACATATCCCAGATCAATCAGTGGTATGGAATGTGTCAACCCTGTAATTGATCTTTGTTTACTTGATCTCAGGAAAAATTGACTTGTTAGGAAAATTATTGAGAAATTATTTACCTAATTAATTGATTTTGATGATTAACAAAAGCCATGAGTATATTCCTTGTGATTCTGATAAATTGATAAGTGTTTCAGGAATTAAGATTGATTAATTATCCAAAAGGAATATAGAAATCAGTTTTGAATTGAATTTCAATAGAATTTATTTAAGTTCAGAACTTAGAGCCAACACCTACTCTAGCTGGAGCCGACTCCAGAGCGTATTAGAACAGTTCAGGATTTTTGGCACGTTTCAGAGTCGACACCTAGAGTTTTAGAGCCGACACCTGAAGTTTCAGAGTCGACACATGGATTTCGGGAGCCGACTCTAACCTGAGTTATAGAGACTATTTTTCAAAGCAATTCTTGGAGCCGATACCTCAGAAATCGAAAACCGACTCCAGTCAGCGGGGAGTCGACACTTTGCAAAGTCGGAGCTGACTCCACGATGGATTATCTTTTTGCTATTTATGGAAACACGATATAGAGCCGACACATGAAAAGTTGGAGCCGACTTCAACCTGTCAAGGACGATTTTTAAAAGTGTTAGATCAGCTCTAATGGATATATTTTTCACCTAACTCTCAACGGATCTATTTTCTTGCATAGAGAATCATCCAAGGTACTTTGTAACGGCTCTTTCTCACCTAAGATTCTCTAAAAAGGGAGGATTCATCCATTTGATAACGAGAGGAAAAATAGAGAGAAAAATGGAAAAAATATCAAGAAAATTTGAGTGAAAAAGAGAGAAATTTTAAAAAATCTCCGAGTCCAAGCCTATCAATCCAAGAGAGATTCTAGAGAAATCCAAAGCCTTCAAAGATCAAAATCAGAGGATTTTCAAAGGAGAAAAGAAGAAGAGCAAAAGCCCTATGTCTTCAATATTCTCTTCAACAAGCTTCCGTCAAGAATCAAAGTTCAAATCTGTTTAGCTGATTTAGAGGAGAAGAGGAAAAGAAGAAAAAAAGAAAAGCTCAACCTCAAATCGCTTCAAAAGGCTTTTCTATTCTTGTTTTATTTACATTGCATATTTGCTCATTTGAGGAGCTTTAAATTGCTGTAAATTCATATTTGAATTGTTTGTTGTCTAATTCAATCAGGGGATTGAATTAGTTGAGGTGTTTACCTCAGGGACAAGCTAGTTTAGCTTGGGTTTAAGGTTTTATGCTGGTGAACCTATGAAAACCAGCTGGGTTCGTTGTGACCCCGTGTAAAACAACAAGGTTAAGGTTTTGTGCTGGTGAACCTCATGACCCCGTGTAAAACAACAAGTTAGAGTTGTGAGCTTGTAAAACAACTCAACTGTAATCAGGGGATTATAGTGTGGACCCAAGAGTTGCTTGGGAGTGGACGTAGGTGGATACACGAACCACTATAAATATCTTATGTTTATCGTGCTTTTGTCTCTCTCTTTTACATTGTGTTCATTACTTACTACATCACTTCACTAGTGTATTTATCATTGTGAAATTGGTTTTAAGTTTTAAACTATTAAATTTTTTAGAACCCAATTCACCCCCCCTCTTGGGTTGCAATCTGGGCCAACATAACTCATATGAATTAGAACTTCGAAACCATTTCGAATTCCAACTCAACCTTGCAAGGATTTAACAATCAATTTAATCCATCAAGTGGTCATGGGATATAACCCTTTCTATCAAGGGAGATGAATCCTATCTTGATCAAACACCATCTTCATGTGCTTCATGTCATACCCAACCGATACCATATTTGCCACCCATGGCTAGAGCGACGTTTGGATATCGTCAAAGCATGACATTCCACACATGAGATGCAATGAAGATCTCAAGTCAAAGGATCACTCAGACCACCGTCATTAGAGATCAACCATCGACACTATATAGAATATCCATATGGGATCTCTGTACGGGTCATCCAATGCATCGTTACAATAATGAGCATCCATACACATATCCAAGTATCTTCATACTTCAGCTTGTGAAATCAGTTGCTCACCCCAAGGGTGAGGATATGCAATGTGTGCTAGTCTCACGGTGTTCGATGGTGTCCAGTCCCATCTACACATCGACTAGGAAAGTTTAAAGAATTGAACCATAACGTGCAATTTGGATCTCACAATTTGTAATCTCTATTACAAATTCCATATGCACGGTTCACATTCTTTTGGACTTTATCTCACAGACAAATATATCAAATAAAAGACATCTAGATAGATAAAGAAACCATTTTATTTGATTTGTATTCATAGAATGTATACATCATTCAATCCAATTGATTTAGGGCATACACTAACAATCTCCCACTTGCACTAGATCCATTCACCCATGTATTTAATACCAAGTGACTTAACATGATTATCATGCTTCTGCTGCGGCAGGGCTTTAGTGAGCGGATCAGCTACATTATCCTCAGTGGGGACTCGTTCTATTTTTACATTATTTCTACCAATAATCTCTCTAATTACATGGTATCTCTGAGTACATGTTTGGACTCTAATGAGACCTTGGCTCCTTAGCTTGCGCAATAGCTCCATTGTTGTCACAATACAAGTGTACTGGATCAGCAATGCTTGGAACCACACCAAGTTCAATGATGAACTTTTTGATCCAAACTGCTTCTTTGGCTGCATCTGATGCTGCGATGTACTCGGCTTCAGTCGTAGAGTCAGTAGTCGTCTCCTACTTGGAACTCTTCCAGCTGACTGCACGCCATTAAGTGTAAAGACATAGCCTAATTGAGATTTATAATCATCTTTATCAAACTAAAAACTAGAATCCGTATAACCCTGAACTATGAGTTTGGGTCCTCCATAAACCAAGAACATATACTTAGTCCTTCGTAAGTACTTAAGGATATTCTTGACGGCCATCCAATGTTTCTCACCAGGGTTTGCTTGGTATCTACTAGTGATACTCAATGCATAAGAAACATCAAGTCTCGTACATAGCATCGCATACATGATGGATCCGATTGCTGAGGCATATGGAATCCTATTCATGTGCTCTCTCTTCATTTGGGTCTTAGGACTCATGTCCTTGGAGAGATGTATCTCATGCGATACCGGCAGGAATCCCTTCTTGGATTCCTCCATGCTAAACCGTTTTAGCACTTTATCTATGTACGTTGATTGGGACAATCCAAGCAACCTCCTAAATCTATCTCTATAGATCTTAATACCCAGTATGTAGGCTGCTTCTCCCAAATCTTTCATGGAGAACTTGCTGGACAACCAATCCTTCACTTCTTGCAGCAAGGATACATTGTTTCCTATCAATAATATGTCATCTACATATAATATCAGGAAAATAATAACACTCCCACTAACCTTCTTGTACACACATGGATCATCCTCATTTTTGATAAAATCAAACTTTTGGATTGTTTCATCAAAACGGATGTTCCAACTTCTAGAGGCTTGCTTAAGTCCATAAATGGACCTTTGTAGCTTGCATACCTTTTGAGAATCAATGGACTCAAAACCCTCAGGTTGCGTCATATACACATCCTCCACTAAATCACCATTTAGGAAGGCAGTCTTAACATCCATTTGCCATATCTCATAATCGTAATAGGCTGCAATCGCAAGTAAAATCCTTATGGACTTAAGCATGGTTATAGAGAAAAGGTTTCATCAAAGTCAACACTTTGCCTTTGCTTATAACCTTTTGCAACTAGTCCTCGCCTTATAGGTAATCACATTACCATCCATGTCAGTCTTCTTCTTGAAGACCCATTTGCACCCAATGGGTTTTATCCCTTCAGGTGGATCAACCAAAGTCCATACTTGGTTGTCGTACATGGAGTCCATTTCAGACTTCATGGCTTCAAGCCATCTCTTAGAGTCAATGTCACAAATTGCTTCTTGTAGTTAGTAGGCTTCATCCTCTATATCCATATCAGGAATATGATGTGTTCTACTAGACCTACGTAGCTGATGTGTACTTGGAGCTACCTGTTGCTCCATCATTTCTGATAGAGGCTCACGTAAATGTTGCCTAAATGTGAGTTGAGTCTCCTGCTCAACTCCCACTGCATTTGGCATTTGCTCCATGTCATCTAATCGGTCTGTGTCAATTTATGGTTCTTGAGTTTCACTAATCTTAATATTTCTCCCACTGTCGTTTCTTAGAAAAATCTCATTCTCTAGGAATATGGCATGCCTTGAGACAAAAACCTTTTGCTCGAGTGGATGGTAGAAGTAGTATCCTTTTGTTTCTTTAGGATACCCAAAAATTACACTTGTCGGATCTAGCTCCTAGCTTGTCCGACACATTACGCTTTACATAAGCGTAGCAACCCCAAATCCTTAGATGACTAAGGGTTGGTTTCTTTCCACACCATATCTCATAGGGAGTAGAACTGACCGACTTAGACGGAACTTGGTTTAGAGTGTATTCGGTTGTGTGTAGGGTATAACCCCAAAACATTTTTGAAAGATTTGCAAGGCTCATCATTGATCGCACCATATCTAATAATGTGCGATTTCTCTTTCTTATACACCATTATGCTGTGGCGTACCAGGAGGAGTCCACTTAGAGAGAATCACATTCTCCTTCAAATATTCTAAGAACTCATGGCTTAAGTATTCCCCACCTCAATCTGATCGAAGTATCTTAATACTTTTGCCACTTTATTTTTCTACCTCGAATCTGAATTCTTTGAACTTTTCAAAGGCTTCAGATTTGTGCTTCATCAGATATACATAACCATACCTGCTATGGTCATCTATAAATGTGATGAAGTAAGAAAAACCTTCTATTGCCTGAATATTGATAGGACCACATGCATCCGATTGTACTAGTCCTAAACATTCAGTTGCTCGCTCACCCTTTTTAGTAAAGGATGACTTAGTCATTTTGCCATGTAAGCACGACTCACATTCCTCAAACGATTCCCAATTGAATGAGCCCAAGTAATCCTTATGCAACTTGGTTAAACGTGTTTCATTTACATGGCCTAAACGACAGTGCCATAGGAACGAGTTCTTAGAATTATTTGATTTTAATTTCTTAGTTTCTACATTGAGAATAGGGCATTGTAAATTCAAAACATAAATCCCGTTGAACATTTCAGCAGAACCAAAGAACATTTCATTTTTAAAAATTGAAATTCCTTTATTTCCAATTTCAAATGTATATCCATCATTTACAAGACATGAAACGGAAATAATATTCTTTGTTATGTTTGGAACATAGTAACAATTACTAAGCTCCATTACAAGCCCAATGGCAACCTTTGCTCATTTCCCATGCGCAGGATCACTTCATCTTTTTTCAGCTTTCTACTGCTTCTTATCATCTGCATATTAATACAAATATGAGATCCACAACCGGTATCCAATACCCAAGTGGAATAAGAAGTAACAGAAGAAAATATCTCAATCATAACATACATGATGTAGAAGCATATGTATGTTTCTTTTCTTTCAGGCTAGCCAGATAAGCCTTGCAGTTTCGCTTCCAGTGCCCTTCCTTGCCATAGAAGTGACACTTCTCCTTAGCTACTTTATTTTTCTTAATGCCCTTATTTGGTTTAGTCGCCTTGGCCTTTTGGACCTTATTCTTCTTTGGCCGCTTCTTATGAGCGCCAGAGGACTCCATGACCATAACATGCATCTTTTCTTTCAATCTTGGGCTCGGCATTCGTCAGCATATTCGCGAGCTCGGGTAGAGATGTCTCTAGCTTGTTCATGTTGAAATTAAGAACAAACTGCAAATAGCTGGGAGGTAATGACTATAGAACCAAGTCAATACTTAGTTCATGATCCATCACAAAACTCAATCGTACCAACTTCTCAATAGATTGATCATTTTCAGTACGTGGGCACCCACTAATGAATCCTCAGTCATTTTGCACTGAAACAGCTCTTTAGAAGTTTAAAACCTCTCATATCGAGACTGTGCACCAAACAACTCTTGCAAGTGCATCAAAATCTCCTGAGCATTCATATGCTCATACTGTTTCTGAAGATCAGGTGACATCGAGGCCAACATCAAACATGTGGCCATGTCTTCAGCATCTTTATACCGGTTGTATGTCATATGAACCTCAGTCAGAGCATCCGCTGGTGGGACCTCCAGTGCAACCTCATCTAGGACAAAAAGATTTTTTCAGATCGAAGAATGATCCTTACATTCCTTAGCTAATCAAGGAAGTTAAGTCCAGTCAATTTGTTGGATTCTAAAATATTCCTAAGGTTGATGTTTATACTCATGATTTCTCTGATAATCTACATAAAATTAGAACGAGTCAATTACTATGAATACTAATCACCAACTTAATATGGTAATTCTAGATTTTTAATTAAGTTGGTTTCTCCCACTATTTTATCAAGGTTAATAGCCCTCTCTATTAATCTCAAGAAATTGACATTCAATTTCCTTAGTGGGCTAGGATCCTCATTTGAATTATCTTGACCTTAGCTTTGGCACAACAAATCTCGGTAAGCCAAATTTGGTAGATTATCATCAATCACATCTAATGTGATTCCTAGATCATTTAGGGGACATTGCCTTGTCAATCACATCCATATGTGATCACCCTAAAGTTTGACTCTAGATTAGACTGATCTAAATATCCAAACTAAGTTTTCAACGTTCATTATCATAAGAATATCAGATCTTAATCATATCAATAATCATGTTAAAATTAAATCCTAAACATGATTTCTAGAATTTCAGCATATAGTATTTATCATGCATAAATAATAATTACTATTTAACATGACACATATATGATTAAATCTAAATTAATTATTATTTATTATCATATAATAAATCTTTATCTCTGATATCATATATCAAAGTACTCTAGTTTAACATGATAATGAATATGCATAAATCTAAATAATATTGTTTATCATCAAATAATAAATATTTTATTATATTTTAGATTTATTATTAATATATGAAAACTATTCAGGATTTTAAGCATAATAAAAACTCATATTATCAATCATATTGACTCAAGTATCCTATCAGATTAATGAATATGTAGCCTAAGGTGGCTCTGATATCCACTGTTGGAATTATGTATTCTAGATATGAATCAAATTCATAAAAATAGCATAAGATATAATACAAAATTCTCAGATGCCCAGCATCCTTAGGAACATATTCATTAAATTAAAAATAAAATCTAAAATATTAGATTTATTCATACATGAGTCCTTTATCGATGTAGAAATGGATGAAGCCGGTAAATCCTCTGCCACTAGCCGTCCACGTGTCCGGCCTCTAACGGTAATCCACGCGGAGAAGAGTGGATGAAGACCTTCAAGGTATGAAGATGATGATGACTTAGGAAGAGAGGGGTGCTAGCGCCTCTTGAATCATAAAAATATTCAAAATAGAAGATATCTCCAAAGATCTAAAAGATCTAATCTTTTTCTTCTCACGCTCACACTTCCTAGAAGGAAGGAACCATATTTATAGAAAGAGGGAGAGAAAGAAACGTTTCAAGGGAGAAGAAGAGACCTCTTTTCATGGTAACGTCAAGGAAGACCTCTTTTCATGGTAACGTTAATCCAAGGAAACAGAAGAAACTCCCATTCTCATGGTAACGTTAATCCAAGTGTCACAATCTCAGCCCTTGAAATTAGGAGTTAGTTATCTCATAACTACATGCTCCAATCTGTACGCGTTCATCATCGAATCGTAGAGATTCATCATGCCTCATCCCATGGGCATGATTCCATCTTCACATGGATGAGATTTTCCATCCATACTCGAATAATCAGAGCCATCCATCACATGAATCAAGTCATATTTGGGTATCCAATTATTTGTTCATCATATGCACAAATAATTTCTCCTTAACATTCCTTCTACTATAATGGATCATATCCATTATTATTTCATCTTCTTTAAATTGGTCTTACCCAATTATTTAATTGATCATCTTATCTGAATTAAATCTATTTTAATTCTCATTTTAATTCATCCAAAATTCTCCTTAATGCGTGTGACCCATTAGGCCCTTTAACATGTTGGCAATAATCATGTCCTAATCACAGACCCTAGGAATGATTGAACATCTTTGCCCAAGTCAACAACATGATTATAAATCATGAGAGGCCTCTAGCAAAGCATCATGACCACCCAACTGCTAAAGGTTTTGTTGACATGACCATCAACAACACCTGTCCATGAACGATTACCGTATGATCAAATCCTTTCATCACATATCCCAGATCAATCAGTGGTATGGAATGTGTCAACCCTGTAATTGATCTTTGTTTACTTGATCTTAGGAAAAATTGACTCATATGAATTAGAACTTCGAAACCATTTCGAATTCCAACTCAACCTTGCAAGGATTTAACAATCAATTTAATCCATCAAGTGGCCATGGGATATAACCCTTTCTATCAAGGGAGACGAATCCTATCTTGATTAAACACCATCTTCATGTGCTTCATGTCATACCCAACCGACACCATATTTGCCATCCGTGGCTAGAGCGACGTTTGGATGCCGTCAAAGCATGACATTCCACACATGAGATGCAATGAAGATCTCAAGTCGAAGGATCACTCACACCACCGTCATTAGAGATCAACCATCGACACTATATACAATATCCATATGGGATCTCTGTACGGGTCATCCAATGCATCGTTACAATACTGAGCATCCACACACCTATCAAGTATCTTCATACTTCAGCTTGTAAAATCAGCTGCTCACCCCAAGGGTGAGGATATGCAATGTGTGCCAATCTCACAGTGTTCGATGGTGTCGAGTCCCATCTACACATCGACTAGGGAAGTTTAAAGAATCGAAACCATAATGTGCAATTTGGATCTCACAATTTGTAATCTCTATTACAAATTCCATATGCATAGTTCACATTCTTTTGGACTTTATCTCACAGACAAATATATCAAATAAAAAATATCTGGATAGATAAAGAAACCATTTTTTTATTTGTATTCATAAAATGTATACATCATTCAATCCAATTGGATATAGGGCATACACTAACATACTTGGCCTCAGCATAAACAGTGCTTGGCCTCGGCCACTCGATCCCCTCGGCCTCAGCATGAACAATGCTCGGCCATGAACAGTGCTCGGCCTCGACATGAACAGTGCTCGGCCATGAACAGTGCTCGGCCTCTTTCCCTCAGCCTCAGCATGAACAGTACTCGGCTTTGGCATGAACAGTGCTCGGCCTCTTCCCGTCGGCCTCGGTCCTCAGCCTCGGCATGAACAGTGCTCGGCCTCGGCATGAACAGTGCTTGGCCTTGTTATGAACAGTTCTCGGCCGTGAATAGTGTCATGCAAGTGTTCACCCACGGCCTTCTCTGAAGCTCATCCAAGGGCATAAATAGTGCCATGCAAATGAACAGTGCTATGCAAGCACTCTATAATCAATACTCTACGAGGGATAGCTGGCTTCAACTCCAAACTGCATCTTCTGCCTCAACGGCTGTACCTTGGGGCCCACATGCCTAACTTTATCACCCATCGATGTTCACGCAGGACTGCAAAAAAGGCGATGTAGGGGACACGTCTGTCAAATGATGTAACGGTTAGCCACGCCCTGCAACAGCTATCCAAATCAAGCAGTACCTGCCAACTATGCAGCCATCCACATTTAATGGGACATGGCCTTCTGACATGCCACTAAGAAGCAAACCCTGCCATTGCTGCCACCATCATAAATGCTATGACAAGTGATCATGCCCCAAGCCTCACAAACTCCAAGCATCAATAAAATGGGTAAGAGGGACCCTCGACAAGGTAATTGATAACTCACCATACTCTTAAACACTCATTCTTGCTCACAGAGAGCATGGCTCTAAGTCTCTCTCTTCTTCTCTCTTTTGAGCTTTCTCAAGCTTATGGTTGTTGCCTAGAGCACTGACTTGAGCGTCAGAGGGTCCCTGCCGGAATCTCCGTTTTCCGGGACTTGTTTACAGGCCCTCAAGCGCAAGAAGCTTGCCGAAGGATCCCGGGCTCGCTAGAGGAGGTGACCGGACGCTCACGGACGTTTAAGGATGATGATTTGGCATCAATAATTCTATATATCATAATCTATTAGAAATATTTTAGTGTAGCACCATATTACATTGTTGTGTGAAAGAAATAACTGCAATATTATCATTATGTTTATTTTTTTTTTTTTTGCGTGCAAAGTTTATTCTTGGTGCAATATAAGACTTTTTTTCCCCTAAAGTATAATTTAATATAAGGGTGTGCAAGAAAATCGATTATATTGCTAAATCAATCCAAACAGTGCTTCGGATTGATTTGAATCAGATTCTTTTATCTTTTAGTTTGGTTTGGATTTAATTTTTCTTTTAAAAAAGTTGATTCATTTATGGTTTGGATTTCTAAAAAACTAAGATAAATCAATCAAACCATATATATATATTATATAAGCTCTCATTTGTATTAAAATTAAAATTGAGGTACGATAGGCATGTGTAAATAATAGATTATATAAGAACTTTTTTTTTCTATTATGAATAATTGAGTTATTATTTGGTTATATAAAATTTATCATGAAAATCAATCTCACATCCAAAACCAAATCGAATTTCTTAGTTCGATTTGGCTTGGTTCATGGAACGGTTAATGCTATTTATGTTTCAGTTTTAAGAAGCCAACTCAAATTAATTTAACTTCAAATATTCCTTTAAACAGGCGTAATCCAACTGGTGCACATCCCTGCTCACGTGCGTTAGGGATGACAATGGGTCATGTTCAGCTCAGTGACAGAGTTGCTATATTTTTAGAAAACTCTTTGCACAGGGTTGCATGCATTCCGTATGATAATTGATTTATACGCATAATTTGCATACAATATAAAAAAAAAAAAAATATTATTATTATATATATATAAATTTATTATTATGTATATTGCGCACATTCTGCATCACACGTGATTATAAAGATTGTTTTATATTTTAAAGGAAAACGGGCAAGGCCCAAACCTTGCCTGCTAATTGCCAGGCTAAAGCCCAGTCGCAAAATATTTTAGATTAGAGAAAGAAGGCCCAATATAAATACATTGAATCATAACTTGATGAAGATGAGGTGAAGTGGTGAAGAGGAGAGAGAGAGAGGTTGAGAGGAGCTGGCGAGACTTGGGAGACGAGGATGAAGGGGTGGGGGAATATAGTAAATGGGAAATATAGCACAATGGACATATGATAGGCTATTTAGGTAGTGTTTGATAGGAAAAATGTTATCCATAGATAAGTGTACGGGATAGAATTTATTCCCTGGCTATCCCTAGGGATATCCCTTGGCTATCCTATTGATCATATCAAATGCAAAAAGGTAAATCCATGGGATAACCTTTTTTACTCTTATTTGGAGGGATAACCAGCTATTCCTGCATTCTCTAGGGAATAAATTGAGGGGATATCCCATGGCATGGTTAACCATGGATTATCCCTTTGGTTAACTTTATTCCCTGCTATCCCTTATAGTTATGGCTTTTGGGAATAAGAGGGGATATCCTCTGGATATCCCCTCTTATCCCCTATTTCAAACACTACCTTAGTGTTCTATTTTTTTTCTATATAAAAATAACTGTCATTATTTTCGATGTATTATTCTTTATATAAAGCATAATAATCCAACAATTCAAAATTTTTTAACCAATTTTTCTCTCCAAAATAGATAGTATAGCTTGAAAGACAATTTTTTTTATTAAATAAACAGCAATTTTGAAAATAGCAACATTATCTTGCACTACAGTTTATTAATTATTCCTATTATAATTTTTATGCCATTATAATGGAAATTATAACAATCATTAATTATATAATAAAGATTTTAAAATTATAAAAAGTAGTTATTATAAATATTATAATTAAGGTTTGCTGTCTCAATACTACTAATATTACATTGATATAGCTTCGATACATAGCTTGATTCAATATACAAGATTCAGTATATCTCAAGTATAAATTTATTACAAAAATGATATAGTATATTCCATATGGAGTGATGGCATACATCGGTTACAATAATTAATAAGAATTTTTGAGGTAACAATGAAACAAATAACTATGTGGCCGGCCTCATCTAGCTCTAGATTAAGCTTGCAAGTCCTACAAAAATTTGTGCGCAAAATATCATCGAAAAAGTCTTTATGCATCAGAGATTCGTGCATCATCTTCAGTGCACGAAGGCATGCATTAGGTGCGCCCATGTGGGCGCGCATATGGGATGGCCACATACGATGCACACCTTCATGCATCGAAGATGGTGCCATATACCGGATGCGATGCACAAAGACGTTTTCAATACCATCCCATGGCCTAAATTAAGCGATGAGACTACTTTTTTTGGAGTGTCTCAACCTTTGGCTTTTCTCTTTCATTGGACTTCCCCCGGTCTTCCATTGGGCCACAAAGTATGGAACCCTTTAGCAAGTGGAGAGACATAGGAACCTATTTTAGCTTGAGAAAGAGAAGGAAAATGAGAAGAGGGGCTCTAAAGTCTAAACATTTGATTAGGTATCTAGCGTTTGAGTAACTACGGTCCAAGCTAACAAGGATGGGTCGAGTGAATAGAATTTAGATGAGTAATTCTGTTATCATCCTTATGAAATGGCTGTTGGTGCTCTGTATGTCATCAAAGTTGGAGCCAATTGTTGATTGGAAGTTGTCAGCTTCGATTGAGGGTATATTTAGTTTCCTACTCAGATTGCTATGAAATTAAGGGAGCGTTTTGTAGCATGTAATCCGATTACCGATAGATTATCTCAAGAAGGAGTGATTATCCATATTGCTATAGATATGGTAATCTAATAAATTACTTTTTAAATTTTTTTTTGATCGCTCCCTACTCGCATTCTTCTCTACCGACTTCGCTGCAACCTCCATATCAAAGGTTTCGAACCACACTCTTCTCCGCGAAGTTGGGCCACGCATCTCCACTGCCCAGCAGTCCCATGGCACGTCATGAAACTTCTTTCGATCGATGGCCTCCAGCATTCTTATCGATTGCTTCGAATATTATTTTAAATATAATTTTTAAATATTATTATTTAAAATATATTTTAAATTAAATATATAATAATATAATTTTTTTAATAAATTTAATTTAGGAGTATTTTGAAAATTTAATGTTATACGACTGGTACACAGTAATTAACATTACTGCTAATCTATTAAGTTATAATTTATCTTGGAAGGAATCTGTATTATCATTCAGGAAACGCAATCTAATATTTTTAGGTATGAAAAATTAATGAAACAATGAAGCTTACAATATTTCAATTCAATTCAATCCAAAGAGCAATCTAAAGGTGGCCTAAGAAGTTTTTCGGTTTGAGAATTCAATCTAATTCGATTCAAATAATCCATTCAAACACGGGCCTGAGAAGTTTCAGCAGTTTGAACTCCATAGTCTAATAACCTTCGTAGACGCTATGATCCTCCTCTGTTTTTCCATGGACGACGGCAATGGGTTGCTTTCCACCACGCGCGTCCCGTAAACGCGGAAGGCCTTGCACCGTCCGTGAAACCTTTCACCGTCTACGTTCCCGCCACCACTCGGTCCACAGCTCCATTTATGAGCCTAGACTTTGTGGTCACCTATCACCATGAACCATAGTTCCAGTCCACAATCTATGTAATTATCGTTCTCTAAGTCCAGATTTGAATGGAATTTTTTATTGTGAGTGGCAAGCATGAGTGGAGGAGAACGTTCAAACGTATTCATCTGTCATCCGATGGATTCAGATGAGTTGCTGCTCTCAAGTCCTCATCAATCAATCCTCTTCTTCTCGACATCTGATCAGCTCTTCAAAATATTCGCAGAGTCCACATTCGGTATATCTATCTAGAAGCAATTTTGCGGCGGATTGGATGGCAGACTAAGTTGCTCATCATATGGGATTTTGGTTATGGAATAGGATGACTTGTAACTTACCCTCTGTTTGGATGGAGAGAAAACTAGGGAGGGAAGAAAACTAGGAGAAAAAATTAGGAAGGAAAGAAACTAGGAGAGAAAACAAGAGAGAAAATGAAATTTATCTTGTTTGATGAAGAGAAAAGTTCGGAGGAAAGAAAAACTAAAGGAAAAATAGGGAAAAAAGTGGTGGGCCCCACATAAAAGTTTACCGATGCATTTTTAATCATCTATAATAAGGATATTATTGTCATTATAAATTATCAACTTTCTCTCCTCTCTATTTTCCTTCCACTCATCCAAACAGAATGAGAGAAAAATATTTTCTCTTCAATTTTCTTTCCTCCCACTTTTTCTCATTCCAGTTTTTTTTTCTCCCACTTTTCTTTCCATCCAAACAGAGCATTAATGTTCTATCTATGCTAACTAACTACTTAATCTGTTCCATCTGTAATATCATATTAATTGTTTTTATTTTTTATTTTTTTATCTATTCACTTTATGTTATCTTACTTATATTTATTATATACAATAAAAAAATAATTATCTGTAATATCAAAAGAAATCTATATAATAAAATAGTTATGTGTAAAAATGATTTAAAATTAAAAAAATTGGTCTGATAGATCGAATGTTACGTTTTATTTAATATGACCCCAAATATTAAAGTCTGACCGAACATCTTATAACTATAGATTATATTTTCGTCTCCTAATTTCTAAGCTAGAAGCCAGCTGCCCATTGTAGGATAAAATATTCTTATTTTAAGAACTGGTGGTATATTATACGGCTTTCGGACGACGGCAGTGGTGGCTGGTTAATGGCTTGAATTTATTTGGTTTACTCGTAGTTAAAAAATCCAGGATTTGTGATGATGAGATGAATGCATGGTTTACAACCTTCTAAGGGCCACAGCCTTGGTCAGTATAAAGCCAAAGATTTAGTTAGAGACAGGTGATGAGAAGAATGTTGGAAGATGGATTATATGCCTACTGTATTGGAGATGCAAACCAATGGACCTAAGTATAAGAACATCTTCGAGTTATACCTAGTATATTTTTTTTTTCCAAATTATGCCATCCTAAATTACATGATGAATGACCCGATGAGCATGGCTTACCATCGGTAAACCTTTTGTAAACACCATGGTTTTAAAAATCAGATCGGATCAGCCGGTCAAACCGATCCAGTCCGATCCAATTTTATATTAAAGTTGACTTTTATGACCCGATAAAAATTAAAAAAAATTATTGAATCAGTCGGGTTTGAAGAATCGGTCTAATCCTAATTTTTAGACTTTTTTTAATAAATGAAATTAGGATTAAATTTTTTTTAGGTTTTAATTTTTTATTTGAATTGATATTTATTTTTTATTATCTTTATATTATTAAATTAAAAATTAATTATGACATCATCCGATTTAATCAAATCAATTTATTCGACCGAACCGATTAACCTACGATCCAAATGACAAGCTGATTTGTTGTTCGATCCAATTTTTAAAACATTAGTATAAAAAAATTTAAATATATATAATTAAAGATTCTAATTTATATAAAAAATATATGAGTTAGGATTATGTACTATTATTTAACTTTAAACAAGACTTACATATTTTCTATTGGACGAGATAGTTTTTACGTTAATATTTGAGTTATTGGATGTAAGATACTTAATCTTTTATATATATATATATATATATATATATATATATAAAATCATAGCTCACATTTAGTAACCAAAATCTGAGAAATTTACATAATATATAACAATGCTTTTTACTACATTTAAAAGTCTTTTTTTTTTTTTTATAGGACGCGAGGGGAGCCCAATTGTTTCAGAAAGTAATTATTTCACCGACACCATGGGCAACATGGCTTCTGATTTTTTTTTTTTAATTTCTTTGTTTCCTTCCATTTTCTCATGACCAAGACTCATGGATCCTGATCAATCCACGATTTCGTTTGGACCATCTTTGCTCACAAGTAGTTGTTAGTTGGAGGCTTATTTAATAGATTCAAAGGGATGAAAGATTTGTTCGCATCTATTGCAAGATTGTCGGCAATAATTAGTTTGACTTGGAAGAAGCAAGCGAATGTCAACCCTACAAACTGCTACCATTCAGCATACCAATTGACACGATCAAAGGGTGTGATAAAAACCTCATCTCATTGTTTATGAAAAATATTTTGTACATTGTATCTGATGCAGCAAGTCATACCTAGGCTACACCATTTTTTTTTATTGGTTGACATGCGTACGATATTCATTAAAAAAATATTAAGATAGTTTTACGATATTCCGAGAGAAAAAATTACGACATCCCAATTTTAAACTTACGACACCGTAGTTATAAAATTAAGACATCCGTTCAGAAAGCAAAAAATTACGACACCTCAGTTGCAATTTATACACCATAGCTATAAATTGCGATCATTCAGAAAACATATATGTACACAAATTTCAAAAAAAAGTTGAACGAATATTAGTGCACATCACGTTAAAATTTAAGATGACATCAGTTTTAAACTTACTGTTATAAAATTAAGATACCCATTAAGAAAGTCAAAAAAAATTATGACATCCTAGTTGTAAATTACTAGTTATAAAATTATGACACCCATTAAAACGTGTTTATACATAAATTTTTAAAAAAAGCTGAACATGTATTAATGTATATCAGAAGCTTTTTTTTTTTTAGAATTTGTGTATGAATTTTCTGAGTGGGTATCGTAATTTTATAACTACGGTGTCATAAATTTATAACTGGAATATCGTAATTTTTTTGCTTTCTGAATGGGTATCTTAATTTTGTAACTACGGTATCGTAAGTTTAAAACTGGGGTGTTGTAATTTTTTTACTTTCTGAGCGGGTGTCTTAATTTTATAACTACATTGTCGTAAGTTAAAACTTGAGTGTTATAATTTTTCTCTCGGAATATCGTAAAGATGCCTTAATATTTTTAATGGGTATAGTATGTATGTGGACCAATAAAAAGGAATGTGTTGCCCATGTAGAACTTACTGCACCGGTGTACAAAATCTTTTCTTGTTTTATATCCAAAAAAACCTATTTAGCATCACTTTTAAATTATATATATATATATATAAAAAAAAATAAAATCATAAAAACATGATAAAACATATTTAATACTATTATTTTAAAATTATATTATCATATTTAAAATACATAAAATAATAAATTTATATTTTTATCATTTTAAAAATTAAAAACTTAAATTTTTTATTATCATTACTGTCAATACTATCATCATTACTGCAGTTGTTGTCATCATTTTCATTCCCATCGCAACCATATTATCATCATTTTCATCACTAATATTATTACCGTGCCATTACTAACATTATATCATCATTAATACCACAATTGTAGTCATCATCTCGCCATCTCTTTTTACAGTGTCCTGATCATGACTGCAGCCTCATGCCACTGTATCATACCCCAATATGTCCATCTCCCTTTCGGTACTGTCATATTTTAAAATAATTCAATGCTAAATATATTTATATTTTAAATATTTATATATGAAACAAAAATAAAATATCTATTCTTATTCTTAAAAAAAGATATGCCACGCTAATATATTTAACCTAATTTTGTTCTTAAAAGAAATATATAAAGGCGGCAAATTAAATGAAGGAGAAGCAGCATTGTTGTCATTATCCTAAGAACAAGAGTTCTTGGCTCTCTCCAACGTCTCAAAGCCATGCCCCACGAATGAAGGCATGATAATGCTTGTCTTCTTTTCTTTCCTTCACCTCGGCGCAAGACTACACCAGCTATCAAACAGCGAGCCGTGCACGAGAGGTCAGAGACCTCCGGCGGTTGTGACATCCCCATTAAATCATAACAAAAGCCAGCAATCCTCTAGTGCTTGTCTTCTGACGCCATGAATCCACTTGTTCATGGACGACAAGTCAAGCCTTCGATCAAGGCAAAAGTCATTAAGAATGGGGTTAGTGAGTTCATTAGATTGACTTTGAAGTCATGCCCTTGTTTTACTGCTTGTTAATTATTAAAGAATCAAGCACCGATCGAGCTTCCATTGCCAAACTTTGATGCCTTCGAAGAAGTTAGCCCCACCAACCTTGCTCTTGTCTCTTTTCTTTTTGATGTGGATTATTTAAGAGCTAATGAAGTTTAGTGAAGAGGAGGGCTTCAGCTTCTGTTGTCCTCTCATTGCTGGTGGGGGAGGGGCAAAATGGAAGCTATGATGTGTGATGTTGCAATTTATACTCATATAAACGTTGAAGTATTTGTTACTTGTTAATTGACCACTTTGAAAGCTAAGCTTTTGCCGACATAGAAAGTCCTTTTTCTAGGTTGGGGACATTGTATGTCCCTAAAAGAGTCCAACCACCAAGGATAGAGATTTTATATTAAGGGACATTTCCTAGTGAACTTTTGGGAAGTGATATTCTTCTCTCATTGCACTTGATTACTTCCTTGTTCTTCTCTTGGTAGAAAATTCTTTTGCTGTACCAGCAAATGCTAATAGAAATTTTGTTTGGAAGTCTGGTGTCCTTGAATTTGATAAAACATACTTGCACCTTTGAAACAAATGGAGGCTACAAAAAAAGAAATGTAAGTAATTTCATTGGTACCTTAGTAATTCTTAAAACATTTTCCATGACTTTTCAATATAATATTCTATTTTATTTTTGTACAAGATGATTTTACTTCTATTTATCCATCTTTCTTTCATGCTTCTTAAAGGGGCAAGCACAAAGAAATAATATTTCATTGATACCCTCCACATCATAAGTGATAAGTTTAGAACATAGAAGATTTTTAATATTTTAATACTTTTTACTATGTTGATTAATTATGTATCCTTTTAAATTTATAATTTTTAAATTTAGATATAAATTTTAAATCATGCATTATAATTATTTGACTCAAATGAAAAATGCACCTCCATGTCATATCTACGTATATTGGAATATATCTCCATATCTACGTGAAATAATGGTGCTAGTTTTTGTAACATATTTCTTGTATATATCTACACAATAAATTCAATCCTTTCATAAAAAAGAAAGATTTTTTAATTCTATCATCATATTATAATAGCTAATATCTCACAACTTGTTTAATCTCACTTTATGCTTCTGCTTTTGTATGCTCTCTTCTTCCATTTCTTGTTTGTAATCTTGACTCACACTTGCTATTTAATTTAAAATTAGAAGTTCTAACCATTTCTCAAAACCCATCAGTCAATCAAGTATGTTGATAACATTCTAGTCCATCGTATCTCATTTGCAACCTAGCTTATGTTGATTGGCATATACATGATCAAATGGTTAGTATTTTCTACACTTCTTAATAAGATGTCTATACAAGTAATGAACATTTTTACTTCATATAGTATCTGAAATATCCTTAAGAAAGCTTTTATCTCCTAAACAATTGTCAATGCCTAGCTTTTCAATTGCCAATGGCAACAACTATGCAAGAGAGTGTCCACAATGACCCCGACTTTGAAATAAAAATCAATGGTAGAACAACTTACTGCGATTGAACATCTATCTCCACATACTAAATTTATGAATAGATATACTTTCTTCTTGGCTATGATCATGAATCTCCGGTTCTTATCATTACACCTTCATTTACTCTCTTTATCAAATAAATTGACCGATCTTAAGCATCTCATGAATATAATTCTTCTAAAGCTAAAATCGAAGTGAGAGCTAATGTTGTTTGCAATTAGACCTCTTAGTAAAATTATCTACATCATAATCAACATCCTTCATTATCGAAATTAGCCTCTTTTAAGTCTCTTTCTCTCTATATCAAGGAGTCTCAGATGTACACTCAAAATCTCAAATTAACCCATGTTATTTAACTTTTGTGAGTCTACTAATCTAATGGTTCTCGAACGTCCTCTCAAGTGATCTATTAATTCTATAAGCATAATGACATACAATGTTTAGCTTCTAGCACCATTTCAATCGATAATACTAGTAATACTTGCTCCTCAAGTTTATCACATTACTCTTGGATTGAATTAGTTTGTCATACTAGTAATAACTTTACATAGCTTTCTAACCTTGAGATTATCTATCATATGATGTCTAATATGTCAAATATCAGCATTCAATTCAATTATAAAGCTTTGTAACTATTACTTTTGGTAATGATACATGTTTATATATTCACCCCATTGGCTCTTTTTCTTTTGTTTATAATAGCCATACATTTCAATTCAACAATACTTTTTTCTTGCCCTTTATTTTCGCCAACCTACTTTCTATCTCAAACTCCATCAAAGAAAACTCTTGTTGCTTTAAATTTTATCCATCTTATTATATTTTGAAGGATAAGAAAATAGACTCCATTCTTTTTTAGGGATACCTTTAACATGGACTATGTTATTTATTTAATAAAGATCATTTCAAAAGCTTTGGTTGTTTCTTTCCTATATTGTATGACCAATGAAATTCCTTGTGTATCATTCAATATATTTTTATTTTTCATATTATGTTCCATATCAACTAAGTAAATCATGTAGACTATATCATTCATTGTCTAATCAAAACCTTCACTTTTGTAACTAGCGCACACCAACATTTAGGGACATCACCAAACACATCTCAATTCACTAATCAATAATTTATGCTTTTTTAATAATTTTAATAAATTTTCTTGATTCTACCCTCTATCTTTTTTATCTCAAATCTATATTTTATTTTGTCATTTTCATGTATATGTTAAAAATCTCTTATAATGTCAAATCAAATTTATTTAAATAGATGATCCTAAGTCACACTAATTCAAAATTTAACTCCTTGAAAATGCATAGGATATTATATTTATTGTTCATACACCCTTTCATCATAATAGGATAGTGGAGAGAAAGTGGTGACAAATTATTAAGTTGGATATTGCTCTTTTTACTTGTTCTTATGGCTTGATTATTTTCATAATACAACTTTTGAAACCATAATTCACATTATTAATATTTTTCCTATTAAAACTCTAAAATTCAAATCACCATGAAAGATCTTTTTTACTCTAACCTGATTGTCCTCGTCTATGAGTTTTTTATTCTCATCTTTTTTCTAATATACTCAACTAGTTGGAACTTCTTCTGTTTCTTATGTTTTCTTAGGTTATCACCTTGATATAAGGATACCATTGCTTTGATCCAAAGAGCGATCACATTAACATATGTTTTGATATTATTTTTATTAATAAAAAGCTTTTATTTATATAATTATTATCATGTTCATCAAAAGATGATATAAAAGTCTAATTTCAAGTCTCTTACACATATATCTTTAGTTATATTTTTTATTTAGTTGGTCTTGCTAGTCCGATTATGGCTTATCTTGATATCTTGTTATACTTAAGCTTCGCTTAGGCCAAAATCAAGCCAGCTATGCCTCTGGTCTCTCATGAAACATAAAACCCTGACCCCATTGCTCTATTTTTCTTTCACCAAAGCCATCTAGCTCCACTGCTATCCCAACCTTCTTCTCTCCTCTTGCCACCACTTTGCTCCTCTCTCTCTCTTTCTCTCTCGTTCACTCTCTCCCTCTCATCCTATTTGGTATTTGCTGTTAAAGAGGATAAATAATATGATAAAATATAAACCTTCTCTTCCATGGTTTGATAATATCTTAGCCATCTTTCTCACAGTAAATCTCATCTTTCATGCACATTGAAATTGACTATCAGAGAATGTAGCTTATAATAACTTTAATTAAACATAATTTATTTTTTAATCTAATCAATTAACATATATCTTCTCTATAGTATTTTTCATTCAATGGTTCAAATGGCTATAATATAAGCTTATATAATTCATTATTAAATGCTCAGCCTAATGTTAACCAAATTTATTCTTTATCAACTTTAATTTATATTTTAAATTTAATTTTAAATTTTAAATTATGTATTGTAATTATATCCATTTAAGCTGGAAACATTTCTTATTATTTATATCCATCTAAAATTAAAAAATATCTTTATATCATATTTATCCAAATGAAAAATATATTTTCATATCATATTCATCTAAGCTGAGTGCATCTTCATATTTACCCACTCAAACTGAGAGTATATCTTCATATTAAAACCATCCAAGCTAAAAGGGTATCTTTACATAATAATTTTATGTCAGTGTACCCTGGCAGGTAACCCTATTGATAATGATTCCCCTGACACTGAGATGACAGGGGATCGGGAGACTCCCCGATCCAAATGAAGATTATTATATGGAATGTTAGAGGAGCATTGAAACCATCGTTTCGCTCCTCTTTTGGGAGGCTCATGCAGCTCCATAAATGTGATATTTGTATTTTGGTGGAGACTCGTTTATCAGGGCAAAGTCTGGCCTATGTTAGGAGACATCTGTCCAGATCGTGGTCTTCCTATGCTATAGAATCTGTTGGTTTATCTGGTGGCATCCTGGCCTTATGGCGTGCTACTGACATTAAAGTTGAGGGCTTTCATCACTGCGGTCAGCAAGTGGCTCTGGTTATCTCTGAAGGAACCTCGGCCCCCTGGCTTCTTTCTGGTATTTATGCGAGTACTGATTTTCGGACTCGTCGTGCTCTTTGGGATGAGCTGTTGTCTTTGCTCTCTAAAGGTGTTCCTTCTTTGGTGGCAGGGGATTTCAACTGTATCACGAGAGCTAATGAAAAGAGAGGTGGAAGGCAGTTTGTGGAGTCTTCAGGAATATCTGAATTCTGATCCTTCATTGACTCTGCTAATCTATTGGACTTGGGGTTCCAGGATACTCAATTCACCTGGTGTAACAACCGTCAGGGTTCTGCCCGGGTCTGGGAGAGATTGGATAGGGCTCTGGCTACTGATAAATGGCTTCAGCTCTTTCCCTCCGCTTTTGTTTCTCATTTGTCCAGGATTGCATCTGATCATTGCCCTATTCTTATTTCTACTAATAGGGATGATCAGTGCAGGGGCCAGTTTAAATTTGAAAAGTTCTGGACTTCTTATTTGGGTGCCCGGTCCCTTATCTCCCAAGTTTGGCATATTCCTGTCAGAGGTAATGCCACTTATCGCCTATCCCGACGTCTGGAACTTGTTCGGCGTAGACTTCTGAGATGGAATCGGGAGGAGGTCGGTGATATCTTTAGACAAGTTGAGGAGGTGGAGAATGTTATCGCTTCTCTTTAGGACAAGGAAGATTGTCTTGGTTATCTCCAGGATTCTGATCTGTCCACTCTTCGCTCCAGTCTTGGCCTCCACCATTCCCTTCTTCATCAGCAGGATATCTATTGGAGACAACGATCTCGGATTCAGTGGATCAAGGAAGGTGATCAAAATACTAGATTTTTTCTATCAGATTACCTTAAAGCGCCGGGCGGCAAATCGGATACGGCGGCTTATTGATGACTCAGGAACGTCTAGGAGTCTACTCAGGGTATTACTGACCAGCTATTCCATTTCTTTTGCTCTCGGTGGAATGAGCTCTCAGGCGATGGTTCCTCTGTTCATCCTGTGCCTTCCTCCCTTAAGGTGACGGCGGCGGAGAATGATGCTCTTACTAGCCTGATTACTTCTGAGGAGATTCGGCTGGCCCTCTGGACCCTTGGCCAGGATAAGGCCCCAGGTCCGGATGGTTTCCACCTTTCTTCTTTCGCCATTATTGGCCTATTGTGTGATAGGATGTTGAGCAGGCCATTCAGCTGGTCTTTAGATCCAGATCCATCCCTGCTGAGTGGAACAAGACTCTTGTTACTCTGGTTCCGAAACGTCATGATGCTTCTATGCCGCACCATTTCCGACCTATCAGCCTTTGCATGACTTTATATAAGGTGTGCGCTCAGCTTTTGGTTTCTCGGCTCAGGGTGGTGATCCCCTGCCTTATCTCTCTTAAGCAGGGCGCTTTCCTTGCTGGTCGGTGTATCTTGGATAATGTTCTGTTAGCTCAAGAGGTTATGCATGATCTTCATAGAGCCCCTGCTCGCCAGTGTTTGATGGTTGTGAAGCTGGATATGGAGAGAGCTTATGATAGAGTGTGTTGGGATTTTCTTTACCATTCTCTTCGCGAGTTTGAGTTTGCTGAGTTATTTATTGCATGGATTAAGGCTTGTGTTCATCGGCCGTCCTTCTCTCTTATTGTTAATGGTGGTCAGACGACCTATTTCCACTTTGCTGTGGGTCTTAGACAGGGATGTCCCCTCTCCCCTTTCTTATTTATCTGTCTGCTGATGCTCTGTCTAGAGCTCTTCACCAGGCTCAGCAGGTTTCTTGTCTTGACCCTTATAGAGCCGGGTCCCAAGGGCCTTCATTATCTCATCTGTTGTTTGCTGATGACTGCATCCTGATGGGCAGGGCTACTTCCAGAAATGCTTCTGCTTTTGCTTCAGTAATCCAGTCTTATTGTCGTGCTTCTGGCCAAAAAATTAATACTGCTAAATCCATAATTTCTTTTAGTCCAAAGACTAGAGCTGCCACCCGCGAGTCTATTATGCACATTTTGGGTATTAATGCTCGGGCGGATAACCTCTCTTATCTGGGGGTCCCTATTACGGGTACGAGGCCTCGCTGCTCTGATTTCATCGAGTTGGAGCACCGTGTTCGTGATAGATTGGATGGCTGGCAGGTCTCTGGTTTATCTATGATGACCAGGCTAACCCTGATCCGATCTGTTCTCATAGCTCTTCCTCTCTACATCCTCTCCAATGCTGCCATTCCGATTATCTTTTAAAAAGGATGGAGAAATGGTTCAGAGATTTCCTATGGGGTTCTAGGCAGGACGGCCATGGGATTCATTTACTGTCCTGGGACTCTGTGTGCATGCCTATTTCGGAGGGGGGTCTTGGGATTCAATCCCTCATTGTTAGAAGAGCGGCGCTGATTACTAGGCACGCATCACGATTCTTGTTGGATCCAGGATGCCTGTGGAGTTCGTTCATGCGTGCCAAATATGGTGATTGGTCTATCCAGAGTCATCCTCAGTCTATTCACAGGTACTCTTCTTCTGGAAAGAGGTTTGCCGTTATGCTTCGGCCGTTATTAGCCATTCGTCGTGGATGATTGGAGATGGCAACTCTGTTGATGCCCTTACTGACACTTGGCTAGCTGAGCTCCCTCTGATCCGCTGGCCCACCTTTGTTAGTTTAGACCTTCCTATTGGTCTGAGGGTCTCGGACTTATCAATCAGGATAACAAGGCTTGGAACGGTTCCTGGTGGTCTCTTTATTTGGTGCAGAGCTCATTCAGCGTATCTTCTCTATCCCCCTTCTCCCGATCACACTGAGGATATTAGATTATGGAGGAGGACTGCTTGTCCCAGCGCCGATTAGAGACCTCATGCAGGATTTGAGATCTCAGACGGACATACTATGGATGGATCTTGGATTTGGCGGCTTCCCATCCACCCTAGAGTTCGCCTATTTATTTGGAAGATGGCTTGGGGCTGTCTTCCTACGTGTTCCCTGCTCTCTGGGAGGGGTATGGTGATCTCTCCTACCTACCCATTATGTGGGACCGAGGATGAGACTACTAGTCATACCATATTTACTTGTGGTAGAGCGAGATTAGTTTGGCAGCTTGGGGGGTTTCTCCGAGGGGGTGAGAGTACAGTTAGTGTTGTACCTCTTTTCTATCGATGATTCGTTGGGATATGCGGAGGGACCTCGGTCGTTTCAGCTCTTTGGCAGCTTATATTGCTTATCAGCTCTGGCTGTCCCGGAATTGTCACATTTTTTCTGATGTCTCTGATTCTCCTCATTGGATTGTCAGGACTGCTCAGCTCCTTTCTGATGAGTATAATATCCACCAGTCTGCCCTTGACTCTGACAGCACTAGTATATGGGGTTCCCCTGCTGCTTCTGCAGCGCACCGGCATACGGTTTTCATTTCTTGGGAACCCCTTCCACTAGGGTTTGTCAAAGTCAATTTTGATGGCAGTGTTCATGGTCGCTTGGCGGGATCAGCTTTTGTGATCCGTGGGTCTGACGGTGATCTGATGACGGCTGGTGGGATGGGCCTCCTTGACCTCTCTGTTTCGGCTGCCGAACTGCATGCTGCATGGGTGGGTATATCCCATGCCATTCGCAGTTTAGGTTGTCGTAGACTTATTATTGAGGGTGATTCTATCACTGTTGTGCGTTGGCTTCGTCAGGATCTGGGCGGCCCTCTTTTAACCAACCCTCTGATAGGTGACATTTGGTCGATGTTTCAGCAGGCTGACATGGTTCAGATTCGGTACATTTTTCGGGAAGCTAATTCTGCGGTGGACTGGATGGCTGCCCGGGTTGCACATCATTCTGGACCATGGGTTTGGAGACCTGGTGATCCATACCCGCCTATGTTTTTCCAAATTTTGTATTATGATAAATTGGGCTTGACTCAACCAAGGAAGGTTTGATTGACCGCTTGTAACAAAAAAAAAAAAGTCCCGATGGTAATATATCTATTATATGTATATATAAAATAAGCACAATCCTCTCGTGAAAAAGAAAGTTTTTTTTTAATATTTTAACTTTTGAATGTTATATAGATGTTCCTTACGAATAAATGTAATAGAATTAAATAATATATTAGAGTACAAGCTGAGCCCTATATACACATAAAAGACATTATACATACATGTGCTCACACTATAGAAACCACCTACTATCCAATATTTATGAATAAAATAAAAAACTTCTATGATTCCTGCATGGTTGGCAGTCATTTGTAATTTACCATTTTGAAGCGTACCATATAAATCAACAAATATATCCATTAAAAAAACTTTCCACTGAAATTGTTGGCTCATTTTTGTTGTGATGTTCGATTTTAGTATCATATCCTTGAACGCAAGGTATTGGATTGCCATTAGGTATGGTTCATATAAGATACGCTAGTTTACCAAACCTGATAAATGATGTGGTTTATTTGAACAAAAATCCATAAATTAATAGAAGTAATCATGCAAGCACTTGACATAAGTTTTCAATTAGCACTCAGCAAACCAAACAAAGGGTGGAACCACAAGCAACAGGCAATGGTTTTCTTAAGATGCACATATATTGTTCTCCATTCCAGCCCTTGAACCATGATGAAAGTCCAAAATATATTAGACACCAATAATCCAATATATGCTTTATTGGATCCACTGCACTTGTCATCTAGTACCACATAAATAGACCATTCAAATCCCTGAGTCATTGCAGTCATCATTTCCAGGTGTCAAAATCCAAGAGCCCAACCTCAAACCATAATAGGGATCATAATTTTCTTCATTTTTTTTTGTTTATATGATTAATACCATTTTTAATGGATCAAAAAAATTTCGTTTTAAACGGCTTACGAGTAACGAGAATTTTTTGTTAATAACTAAATGGGTAAATGGTTCGAAAATGATATTCTTCGCTCCACCCTGTTTATCCATCTCCGTCCCCGTTAGCTTTATATAATGACTTAACGACTCTTGCTCTGCCTTCTTTCACACACCATCTTCTGCTCTTCATTCTTTCACGCAGTCGATCTAAAGTTCTGAAGTCTGAACCTATTCCATCGTCTTCAATCGCTGATATGAACTTTGAAGTTCTGAATCTACTACATCGTCTTCAATCGTTACTACACGTCCCATCGATGCTCTCCAACACCTTTTTCTTTCTCTAGTACGCTCATCTCTTTCTTTTATTTCTAAAGAAAGATATCTGTTATTGTTGGTGTTTGATCTATCTTATCCTAAAAAAAATTATTTTTTAATTTTTAATAAATTATAAATTTAATAAAATAATTTTATTTTTTATGTAAACAAATAAATGGGTACACCATGGGTACCCCCATTTGCCTGGTCGAATATCTTCGTTCTTCTCTCATTAACTATAATGGCCAATGTTTTGAAAATCGGACCGACCGATCCAACCGGGAATCGATCATTAGTCCGGTCCAATTTTATTATTAAAGTTGACTTTTATATGATCCGATAAAAATCGAAAAAATCCATTGAATCAATCGGGTTTCAACCGGTCCAATTCGATTTTTAGATTTTTTAAAATATTTATTTAAATTATATTTTATTATTATTATTTTATATTATTAAATTAAAATTTAATTAAAATATTATTCAATCCGATCAAATCGATTCATCCGATCGAACTAATTGGCTTACGATCCAAATGTTAAGTTGATTTGTTGTTTAATTTAATTTTTAAAATATTGATAATAATTTAACGGAACGAAGAATAAGAATATTTTTTCTAACGAAATGAGTATCGATATAGACTATTGCGACTTATCCCGGGCCGTTTCCATCCCTAAACCATAAACGTGGTTGGATACCTAAATTTTTAGGGATGAAAAATTAAACCACAATTACTGAGGTGGAGTCGCTAGTGGGACCAAAAAAAAAAACCACCACAAAATATTCATCAAATCCATTGTTTTGACAAAGTCAACAGAGAATGTTACATTTGTAATTTATGGCGTCTTTTGGTGGCAAGACCGTGCACGGACCATGCCACAAGATCTCGCAATATTTTGTTGCCGCCGGTATGCGACATGCCGACGTCAGCAAGGCGGGCTTTTAATTGCTTATTCGACGGGCGCTGCGCTCACCATGTGCGTCCCCACCGCACCGTACACAACTAGGGGTCCACATATCGGACGGCCCGGATTCCCCGGGCCCCATCATCACAATTACCATTGCACCCCCAACTAATTTTAAAAGGATGAAACTAAGGGCATTATGGTAAATTTATACAAGCCAAAGTGTTGACCGGGGGAACATCACATGCTCCTCAGGACCAGTGGACCACTTAATAGTCGTGCCGAATACTTGCATTTAAATCCTTGTCCCATTAAATGGGATCCTTATAACTTAAAATGATCCGGCGGAACAATTTAATTAAATTCCTAAATATAATCCCTGTACCCTCCTGTTCCTGGGTCTCGGTGCCGAAGGGGAGAGAAGAGGCTTGGACGGAGAGGTTAAGGAAAAAAAAAAAAAAAACCATTCTAAGTCTAAGTCGAGTCCCCCGTTCTCTCAGGAGTTTGATTTGACGTTCTCGAAAACGTAGTCGCTGGATTCTGGGATTTCGGTGTTTCCGTTGCGGTCTCCGATGGTGGAAGAGAGGAGTGGCGGACGGCGGCAGCGGAGCGACGGCGGAGTGACGGCGTTGGCGGGGCGATGAAGTGCAAGAAGCACCCGTACGAGCTGGGCGTCGGCGTGTGCGCCTCCTGCCTCCGGGAGCGCCTTCTTGCCCTCATCGCCGCCCAGAACGATCTCCCGCCGAGCACCACGCCTGCGGCCGGACCCCCCTCCCCAGCCACCGCCGCCGCTCGTTTTCCCCCGATCCGTCTCCCCCTACGTATCCCACCGCCGATCCGACTCCTCCGCGTCCTGCGCCCGCCACTACAGTCACCGGTTCTTCAGTACTCCCCAGGTGGGCCCCACCTTCGATGCTGCCGCCGGCGGTACGCCGGCGATGCGGGCGACGGCCGGCGCCCGCGATCCGGGCGGTTCTCCGTTTTCTCGATCCTGTTCCGCCACCACAGATCGAAGGAGGCGGGGAGCGATCAGGGGAGCTCGAAAAGTTCCAGATCGGGTTCCTGGTTCTCGGCTCTGATCCACCGCCACCGGAAGAAGAAATCGCGTAGCATGTCGGCAGCGGAGGATGCGGCGGCGGTGGTGACGGGGAGGTCCCGGCTGTCGTGTCGGGCGTCCGAACGAGGAATGTCGCCAGCGAAGGACGACGACGAGGTGGATGGATGCTCTAGTGGGTACTCGACGGAGTCGTCGAGCGGGCGGCGGCGTCCGGCTCCGACGCCGATGCGGTGGCTCCCGGCGAGCGCCTACCACCACCACGGCGGCAGCTCGGGCGTCTCGGGTTTCGCTGTCTGCCTGAGTCCGCTGATGAGGGTGGGCTTCAACGGCCGGCGTGGCCAGCCGGCGGAGTCGGGGATGGTCTCCGGCGATCTCCGGAGCACGGCGAGACACCGTCATCACCGCCGCCACGGCCGTCAGGATACAGCAGGCGGCGCCTCGCTTGGGCCCAACCGATCGAGGATGATGGCGGACCCGGGCCGGTTCGATTGACGGTTTTACCCTCGCCTCTTTTCTCTTTTACGCGGTCGAGGATTTCTAATTTTAAGATTTTTTGGGAATTTGAAAAAAAAATTGTGTACAGAAAAATAAGAAACAAAGGTAAATGAAATTAGCTTATAATATTGCAATGGTTTTATTTTAAAATATTTCTACAAAACTTGTTATCTAACATTCAAATTAGACATTTAATTTAACTTAAAAAAAATCAATGCAAGTCTTATATTCTTGTGTGAAAGCTTTTTTTGGCAGAGCTGGAATTCTTCTATTCAAAAGGGGGCTTTAGTCCGTTATTTAATCCCTTATTTTCTGCGATCATCTCATGATTCCAAAGACGTAAATTATATCCATATCCAAAGAGTTCTTCAATATTTTAGGATTCTATTCAAAAGGGGTTGTTTAGTCCGTTATTTGCTATCAGATAAGTCGATAATTTAGATTTGATCTTCTTTTATCCTTCAGTTATTTTGCTGGGATCATCTCATGATTCTCACGTAAATTATATCCATATCCAAAGAGTTCTTCATATTTTTAGAATTTAAGATTAAATATCTTTGCACCAGTGCAACCTTAAAAAAAAAAAAAAAGAAAGAAATATATGAGGTTATATCATCAGCATATTTACAAAAAAAAGATAGTGACATAAAAATGGACTAAAAATTTCAATTTGCCAAGCTAATTATAAACAAGTTTTTGAAACGCAAATTCTATGGTCTAATTATTCGAGTGCGAATATTTCAATGAGTCGAAGATGCGCTCCCATGAGCCCTGTTTCTAAGTCACATAAGGGTAGTTATTATTATTATTATTATTATTATTATTATTATTTCTTTTAACGGGTCAGGGCCGTTACGACGTTGGGCTTGAATTGAGATCGGAGGGTTTGTACGAACATTAAATGCTGTAGTGGGCGCGTGGCACTCTGACACGTACCCGGCATGGAGTGGGACCCGCTCATTTCTGCTCGCCGAATCCGCTCAGGCGCCTCCATTTGACTGATGGAGGCTCACGCCAGATGATGTGATGGAACGGAAAGTGGCTTTGTTTTATTTATTTATTTTGATATAGACGGATGATCAAATCCGAAATCTTAAAAATAAAATTTATTTTAAAATAATAGATAAATTTTTTTGACGTTTATAGTTGGCTTCTCAATAGATAAATATAAGATTAAATTATAATTTTTTCATTGAATGTTGAAAAAGATATGAGATGGGATGCATGTGGAATGCATCTTTATGGGAGTATATAATTTTCACATACCATTGCATGATATTATATTAATTTATTAAATTAGCTATTGCTAATAAAAAAATTGTTTCTATTTTTATTATAAAAAAAAAGGAAAGAAGAAGTAAGGATTCATCACCTCTTCAACATTTGATTATTTCCTACAAATGTGCCATAAATACAAAATGTAAAGTAAGATAAATTAATAAGCTAGGATCCAAGTATCTTAATTTATGCCAGGATTGATGGATAGAAATAACAAGCACTGAAACGATAAATTAAGTTAGAGTATGATAAAAGATAAAAATATATAAATATATATTAGATTGATTAATATATTAAAGATTTTTTACATTGTGATAGAAGATGTGTATGTAAAGAAAAAATTAATTTTGAATCACTAAATATGGCTTCCTTACGGTATGTTTTTCAGGCTATGGATCATCCACTCCTTCATCTTATTAAAACCTATATTATCGTTTATGATTATAAAGCTTTTATAAGCCTCAAGATTTCTTCATTCAACATTAGATGCCATCTATTACGCCGATAGAATTATTCATTATTTCAATATATTATTTACTAAGAATCAAATAATATGTCAATTAAATTTCTTAAAAATATATAACTGAATTTACAAGAGCAATATGACAGTATATATAGAGTTTATGCAAAAATTACTATGTATGTGTATATATATATATATATATATATATATATATATATATATACATACCTTTAAAGCAGTACTTTTCATTATTTAGCATTATTCTCTCTTTTGAATTGTTGTTCTCTTGCTTCAGCTTCATGGTGTCAACTGTAATATATAACGAGAGTACCATCCTTGTTAACCATATGTGCCATCCTAAGTATAGTAAATGATGTGTTCAATACATGACTAAAATAACCCATCTTAGTGGAAGTGTCTGATCACCTAATCTTTCTAAAACAATTAAATACATCATCATTACTTGTGCTGCCAAGAAACTTCCAAATTAATTGCCTGCAATTTTCAACATTCATAACAGCTTTGGATCAAAGAGAGAGTACCTCTTGCCATCATGGTCATGAGAATGACCTGTGGACCAAGCTTAGCTGGAGATTGGTGGAAATTAATGTCTATATTGGAGACAGCCAGTCACCATCTCTCAGAACTTGGGACATGGAACAACATATGATCCCTTGCCGATGACTATAACACATAACATCGGTGGCTGAGTTGAGACTCTTCTCGCACAGCAGTTGGGAAGACGGAATAGTGGTCGATACTTTTTGGGGAAAGTGCTGAATCTTCTTTACACCTTGTGACATCTGTCTGAAGAGAAAATGGACTTTTTTTTTTCTATTTTTCTTTGAACAGTTCTCTTTTAAAATGTTGGGTCTCTGTTAGGTATGGGTTAGCTTAATTTAGATCTCAATTCTCTTAAATAGTCATCGTGATGCACCGACAGATACTTAGCAATCTATTAGTCTATATTGAATGGAGAAAAAAGTAGGACGAAAAGAAAATTAGAAGAGAAAACAGGAAGAAAAATAAAATTTATCTTATTTGGATGAAAAAAAAAGTAGAGAGGAAAGAAAACTAAGAAAAAACATGAAAAAAAGTGGTGAGTTCTACCTAAAAATTTTCTCTTCGAAATTGAAGAGATTTCAAAGAGAAAACTTAAGGGTGCTCTTTCATTTTTTTTTTTTCATTTACTCTTCTTGATAGGGCCAGTAAATCCTATAGGCAATGGTGATGCATCTAGATCGGATTCCCAGTTAGCCACCTAAGTCGGCCCTCTTTTGGCCAGCTTCAGCCTTGACCAGCCTCAACCTCGACCAGCCTCAGCCTTGGCCAACATACCACGGCCAGCTTCAGCCTCGGCCAGCCTCAGCCTTGACCAATATACCTCAGCCAGCCTCAGTCTCGACCAGCTTACCTCGGTCGACCTCAGCCTCGGCCAGCTTCAGCCTTGGCCAACATACCTAGGCCAGCTTCAGCCTCAGCGAGCCTCAGCCTCGGCCAGCTTCAACCTCGATCAATATACCTTGGCCAGCTTTAGCCTCGGCCAACATACCTCGGCCAGCTTCAGCCTCAGCCAGCCTCAGCCTTGACGAATATACCTCAGCCAACTTCAACCTCGGCCAGTCGACCTTAGCAACCACCCAAGCAATTCCCCCGCAGCCACATTGTGGGTCCACATGCCTAGCTCCATCGCTATCCGCACAGGACAAAAGACGTGCGACGTGGGGGACACATCTGGCAAGCGCCGTAACGACAGCTCATGCCCTGCAAGCCTGCAACCGCCTGCAGCAACCATCCAAATCAAGTGGCCATCAATTCTGACGAAAGTTAACCCACCAACTATGCAGCCACCATATTTGACGGGACATGGCCTGCACCTCTGACAAATCATATGGAGGCTAGCCCCACTGTGCTACCCCCATCATCAATGCTCTGACAAGTGATCATGCCCCAAGACTGACAGGCTCTAAGCACCAATAAAAAGTGTAAGAGGGACCCGATCAGGTAACTGATAATTCACCACACTCTTAAATGCTCATTCTAGCCCATAGAGAGCATGACTCTAAGCCTCTCTTTTCTTCTCTCTTTCGAGTTTTCTTAGCTCACGGCTGTTACCCAGAGCACTGACTTGAGCGTCGAAGGGTTTCTGCCAGAATCTTTGATCCCCGGAACTTATTTGCAAGCTTCCAGGCGCAAGAAGCTCGCCAAAGGATCCCGGACTCGCTGGAGGAGGCGATCGGATGCTTGCGGATGCTCGAGGACGATGATTTGACGTCAACATATTGGTGCGCCAGGAAGGGGGGTAGAGCACAGATCATCAATGATGCTAGCTTGTGGATCCTCATCCCCCTTAGATTAGCATGGTGAATCAAAACGATGGTGATGACAAGAGCCCAAAGAGGTTTCGTCAGTCATGCTGGGGGGCATCCTCAACGAGCTGAGCAACAGAGCCAACCGCTCCACTCCACCATCGCCACTACTTCAGGCCACATCAAGCCAAACAACATGCCATCCTCACCCTGCAAATTTGAGCATTAATGGAAGCTATCCAAAAGCTCCAGGAGAGGTATTTCACGGCCACACATTAGCCAGCATAAGCTTCTGCTCCCTCTTTAGTTGCTGCTCAGGCCAGCCATCATTCATTCCGCGGAAGATCTCCCAAGTAAGAGGTTCACCGCCATCAAGCTCATCAGCATGAGCATCTTCAAGCTCAAAAGCAAGAGCTCATTAGCAAGAGCGCCATCGCTCGCCGTCCAAACGGCCTCCTCTCCTACGGACAACAACACGAGGGGAAGCCCGAGCAACGGCAGCGACACCCCCACTCCAATCAACTTGGTTCCCTGGTTCCCTGAGAGGTAGATCACCAGTAGGCTGATGTATCCAAATCAACAGAAGAAGACAAATTCCTTCAAATACACTTCACAATGATAACCTCTTCTACTCAAACAATCGTAGTCCATAAGAGGCAAGCAATCTCGAGGCTATCTTTGGCCAACAGGGAGCTAATCAGCACTCCTTTCCGATCGCTTTTTCTCCCTCCGAACCATCTGCATTAAGTGCCACATCATCATCATCACCTGGCACATCTTCTCGGTCAGGTTCCCTCCAAGAAGTAAGGTCCTAGCCTGGCTGCGCGAGGTGGGAAGGACGTGGTCCAAGTTCCAGCCCAGTGCCATGCCATGCAAACTTAAATAAATGAGATTTGATGCATGAGGGGAAGGAAGCTTGGTGCCAGCGAAAGGACAAAGAGAGGATGTTGGGTGGAGGGGTCATTATAGCCTTCCTTGTACTTGGATGTCAAGGCTCTATTAATGCCAAAAGAGACCAACAATGCAGGTTCTCCTTCACTCTCGAATAGCCTTCTTCGCCTTCACAATACCTCGATCCAGCACCAGAAAAGTTAGGGAAAGCTCTCTGTACCGACTCCATGTCGACCCCAACGTTATCGAACACAACGCAAAGGCCAAAAAGCTACAAAAGCTAAGTACACTACACTTTGAGAAAAGTTTCTTTTCATTAATACTTGAATGCATTGCAAAAAAAATGACTCCAGCATCGACACCTAAGCCCAAGGCCAGCTCGGCAATAAAGACCGACTCCAGCGTCGGCAACAAAGATTGTCAGCATAAAGAAAAAAGGCATCTGAGACTGGTCCACGCACCCTCAGGTCACCCTCTATGGTTAAAAGGCACCTAACGACTCTCAACTCTCAGGTCACCCTCCGGGGTTAAAAGGCACCTGATGACTCTCAATTCTCAAGTCATCCTCTGGGGTTAAAAGGCATCTAAGCTTGGTCCAAGCACCCTCAGGTCATCCTTCGGGGTTAAAGGCTCCCAGAGCATGGTCCCATCACAGCAACTCTCGGGTCACCCTTCAGGGTTCAAAAGGCACCTGCGCCTGGTTCATGCACCCTCATGTCATCCTTCGGGGTTCAAAAGGCATCTGAGCTTGGTCCAAGCACCCTCAGATCATCCTTTGGGGTTAAAGGCTTCTGAGCATAGTCCCATCATAGCGACTCTCGGGTCACCCTTCGGGGTTCAAAAGGCACATGAGCCTGGTCCATACACCCTCTGCTGGTGATGTACCCTAGGCCATCAGGATATTTGCTGTCATTTATAATTTTATCTATATTTAATAAACCATTTTATTTATCATGTTATTATTTATGCTCTTCTAATGTGATAAATAGGTTTCCTTGAATAGTTTATTCTTCCTTATATCATTAAAGTATATGACTTTAATAGTGAAACTATAAGGTGATAAGAATACTATTCTAAATTGTCCCTAATCATTCATTATATGGAACAATAATGAAGTAAGATTAGTATGTTGGTTGATTGATGATCATGTTTTACTGGTCATGGATATGAGATATCAAGTCACACATAGATACATGTAAGAATACATTGTATTGGGATCGATCCACCATGAGAATATCATATGGATTATGTTATGAATACTTCTCTTCATGATGTTATTATTTTAGTCCTTTGACCTGATGACACCATGGATTCCTACATAGTGAATTTCATATTTTGACACGGCTCTTTATCATCTTTAACCAGATGATCATAAGATTGTGATTGGATATGGAATAAACTATGTTGAGGGATATGAGTGTTCGTGAAGGAATTTGTCCCTCTCATTAATTTGAGAGAGATATTTTGGGCCCTCTTGAAGAGTGAGACTGAGAAAAGTACATGACCATGCCCAAATGAATTGATAAGAAGTTATCAGTAACATTTGGTTTATTCAGTCAAACTCTAGAATCAAGAAAAACTTGTGATTAAACAATCTATGAGAGATGTGATCTATGCCTCATACTTGATCACTAAATATCATGTGACAAAGGGACTAGATAATTGACATCTACTAGGTAAAGTCGGATCGACGATCTTCACTCAATTTGGGTAGACATAATGTCTTGCTAGAGACCAATTATGTCTTGTAGGCCCGAAAGGGTTTTAGTCCTACTACCAACATTGAGTGAACCTACAGGGTCGCACACAAGGAATGACGCGTATGGGTTATGGGTTAATTTGTATAAATCCAGCCGAAATAAATAATAATCTTCACTATTGTGTCCTTTTGGAATCTGAAACTCTTAACATTAGATGTTGTTGGCCCAGATGGCAACCCAAGAGGGAGGGTGAATTGGGTTCTTAAAAAAATTAACTATTTAAAAACTATTTGCTTTGATATGAAAGAGCTTAAGTGTAAAGTAGATAAATGCTAATCACAATAAATGAGATAGAGAGAGACTAAGAAACAAAGCACGGCAAACATAAAGATTTTATAGTGGTTCGGTGTATCTAACACCTACGTCCACTCCCAAGCTTCACTTGGGTCCACACTATAATCCTTTTGATTACAGTCGAGTTGTTTTACAAGCTCACAACTCAAAACTTGTTGTTTCCCCCGGGATCACAACAAACCCAGCTGGTTTTCCGGGCTCACCAGCACACAACCCAACAACAAGCTATCCTTAGCTTATACCGAGGTATACTACCTCCACTAATTCAATCCCCGATTGAATTAGCAAACACTAATGAAAAATAGAGTTTAAGTACACAACATCTCCTCAAATGAGCAAATAAACAATAAACTAAGTAAGGATTAGAAAAGCCTGTTTGAAGCTCTTTGAATGTGTGCTTTTCTTCTTTTCTTCTTTTCCTATTTTCCTTTGAAAGATTGAATCAGGGCCTCAGCTCAGATTCTTCAGAAATTTGCAGTTGAGAAGTTGAGGATTTGGGGCTTTTGCTTTCTTTCTTCTAAGGATGGAAATCTCCTTGATTTGAACTTGAGAAGCTTGTTGATTTCTCTTTGAGCTTTCTGAGGTTGATGGATTTGAGCTCTAAGTCTTTCCTCTTGATTTCTCTCTTTTTCACAGAGTATTTTTCTCGATTTTTCTCCTCTTTTCTCATGTATTTCCTCTCTCTTTCAAAAACAAACGATTTTTCTTTTTATAGATCTTTTAATCCAGGTTTAGGTGGGAAATATAGCCATTGTGGGATGTTTGGATCTTTCTACACACAAAGAAAATAGCCGTTAGAGGTTAGGTAAAAAGAAATCTTACCGTTGGAGTTCGTTCTGACAGATAAAAAATCCGTTCCTGACAGGTTGGAGTCGGCTCCAACTTTTCAGGTGTCGGCTCCAAGTCGGGTATCCAAAAATAGAAATAAAAGGTTGTTGAGGAATCGGCTCTGAGAAAGTTAAGTGTCGGCTCGCCGCTTTCGGGGGTCGGCTCCGCAATCTGAAGGTGTCGGCTCCAGAAATGCTCATAAAAATAGCTCTCTGTTCTCAGGTTAGAGTCGGCTCCAGAAACTTAGGTGTCGACTCCAGACCTGCCAAAATTCCAGAAAACTTCTGATACGCCTTGGGGTCGGCTCCTGACTATTTGGGTGTCGACTCCAAGCTCTGAACTTTGAAAAATTCTTTTGACATTTTGATTCAAAACTTGTTTCTTTATTCCTTTTGATTGATCAAACATTTTTAATCCCTGAAACACTTGTTAAATCTATTAGAAACATAGTAATATACTCATGTCTTTTATTAATCATCAAAATCAATAATTGGGTCAACAATCTCCCCTTTTTGATGATTATAAAAACATTGAGTATATGCATGATTAACAATAAGATTTTCAACTCAAATTTCTCAAATATTTAGTTCCCATAGGTAAGCTCCCCTGAATGAGTAGCTCCCCCTATGATACTCAATTAATAGTAAACTTTTAATGTTTGATTCTAATTAAACAATCATATCAAATTAAGTGCACATATGTCAAATTACTTCTCTTATATGTAATACCAATTAATTAAGCTTATTTATTCCAATGCATATACAATAATGCATATACAAATACTTTTCCCTCTTTTAACTTTTAATGCATATACGACTATCAAATACTTCTCCCCTTTTTTGTAATCAACAAAAGGTTAAGAAGTTTCAAGTTAAATGACAAATTGAGATGCTTCAAAGATCAAATAATATTCATTAAGTATCAAATAATTTCATTACATAAAGTCAAGTTACATCATATTGCAAAAAAACTTCATACATCAAAATTTCAAACTAAACTAAACTTCATTACATCAAGACTTTAGAAAAGTAAATCAACATCAAACTAAACTAAACATCATCAAAGAACTTCATTACAATATCAAAAATTAGTTCTAAGAAGTCTTTGCAAATCTTCTAATATTTTTCCATTCCTTCACTTTGAGTTCTTACAAATTCCTTTAGTCTTCTATCAACAAATGCACATGCAGTCATAATTTTGTCCTGAAGCTCAGCATTGCATTTGGAGTAGGTCTCTGAATCTCCACCAATATCTTTAAGTTCTTCAAAAATATTCTTGAGATCATTCTTCAAAGATTCTGCGGAGGCTCCAAGTGTAGATTCAATTTTACCAATTCTTTCATCCAAAGAATAATACATTCTCTTAAATTCATTAAACTATTGTCAATTTCTGTTTTCATTTCTTCTTGTGAGTAGCAAATAAACTTTTAAGCTGTTCTAACTGATATCAGAAAAACCAATAGATGACTGGTACATGCAGGAGCTGGAGTAGGTGCTGGTGGTGGTGAAGATCTGCTAGGCTCTGGTGATGGATGCCTCACTGATGGACCTGCCTCAGATGGTGCAGTAGCCCTAATATCAGTTGCTCTCTCATCCAGATGCCTTTCCTTTCCCATCTACCATCCACTTTTACAAACCCCATCTATGCACAGTAGCCAAGCTATAGTAATCTGTGTCTAAGGTTCTTTGATGGCTCATTGTCAGAAATCACAACTCCTTGACTTCTAAAAACCATGGTTAGGATCATCCCATAAGGCAATGAAGATCTCCTCTTGCCCCCGCCTCAGCCATATACCATATCATCATTCCAGCAAGATTAATTGGCTGACCCGTCAAGATACTATCCATAATCACAATGTCTCGCTCTGAGACATACTCAAAACCAGTCTTGGGAAATAGATCCTACCACAAATGTTATGCAAATCTAAGCTCAAGTGGCAATTGATTTGCCCTAACCTCTTCAAATTCAGTTATTTCTCTTCCTAACATCCTTGACAAAGCATCTGATCTCTCACTGTGAATGCTGCCGCAAGCCCAGTGACAGGGATGCTTAAAAGATTTCCTAAAATTTGAAATGTGAGATGAATCCTTTTCCCTCTTACAGAACTGACTATTCCACCATCTCCCCTTGATAAATTGAGATAAAATTCCTTAACTAGGGCTGGATAAGTGGGAACATCCAAAGAACATACCTTATCCCAGCTCTTTAATTCTACCATTGCAAAACCCTCGCTTCAAAGAAATCAAAATCCACCTTTCTTCCCATGGTTATGACTCGCCCAGCAAGGATATCTACTTGAGGAGAGGAGGGGCTAGGATTATCTGAGTGAGTTGAAGAGGAATCATCGCTTGGAGAAGGTTCACGGATGGGACGCCGAGCCGTACGCTTCCTTGTAGCCATGGGAGCATCAAAGACCGATCCCCTACGCTTAGGTGCCATTGGAATCTTAGGGAATGGTTGATTTGAGGAGTATTTGGCTTGGGAGGTTTGGAGAGGTTTTGGAGAGGTTTGGAGAAGATAGAAATGAGAAGGTGTCGACTCTGCCCTAATATAATCAATTTGGGTCTACCAGGTGTCGACTCCCGCAAAGTCGGGTGTCGACTCCAAGTCGCTAACACTGTTAGCGCCCGAACTGGAGTCGGCTCCGCTTAAGCGGGTGTCGGCTCCAAGGTCAAGACCGAGAGCGACACAGAAAGGTGTCGACTCCACAAATTAAGGTGTCGACTCCACTGACAGTTTCAGAGAAAAATAAATGAGTTTCAAACACCGAAACTTGTCAAAATAAGGTCAATAAATTTTTGAAAAAATCTTTGGAATGTGGAGAATCAAATTGCTCAAATGTCTAGATAAATTGTCCTTAAAATCATGAAAAATCTCAAGAAATTGATTGAATTCTAGATAATCATTCCTTAGGGTTTCAAAATCATTCCAAAGGATCACAAATCCTAATTCTCCTCTAAGATAACAAAATCTCTCTTCACTCAAAGGTTTTGTAAATATATCAGCTAATTGTTCTTCAGTATTAACATAATCAAGACAAATTTCATTATTAGCTACATGTTCTCTTATAAAGTGATATCTAATTTCAATGTGCTTAGTTCTTGAATGTTGATTGGATTCTTAGTTAAATTGATTGCACTTGTATTATCACATCTAATAGGAGTTTTATCAAGTGTTATGCCATAATCTTCAAGTTGTCGCTTAATCCAAAGGATTTGAGCACAGCAACTTCCAGCTGCAACATATTCTGCTTCAGCAGTAGATAATGCAACCGAATTTTGCTTTTTGCTAAACCAAGAGATTAAGTTACTTCCTAAAAATTGACATGCACCACTTGTACTTTTTCTATCTAGTTTACATCCAGCATAATCAGAATCAGAATAAGCAATCAAATTTAGTGTTGAGTCTCTAGAATACCATAATCCTACATTTTTAGTTCCACTTAGATATCTTAGTATTCTTTTTACAGCAATTAAGTGAGATTCTTTAGGTTCTGATTGAAATCTAGCACATAGACAAACAGCAAACATGATATCTGGTCTACTTGCAGTTAAGTAAGTAGAGATCCGATCATACCTCTATAGTATTTTTGATCAACTTTCTTACCATCTTCATCTTTGTCTAATTTGCATGAAGGACTCATAGGTGTTCCAAGGGGTTTGATTGATTCCATTCCAAACTTCTTGAGAATTTCCTTTGTGTACTTTGTTTGGTTGATGAAAATCCCTTCTTTGCTTTGCTTGATTTGAAGTCCTAGGAAGAAGTTGAGTTCTCCCATCATGCTCATTTCGAATTCACCCTGCATTAACTTAGCAAATTCTTGACACAAATGATTGTAGCAC
>UESW01002461.1:141168-178515 GCA_900491605.1 Calamus simplicifolius
ATCGGGATCAGGGCTTGGATCGATCGCAACCGTTGGATCCTCGCCGATCGGACCGATCGCCGCAGTCCGAGATCGATCGTGGCCGATCAGGATCAGGGCTTGGATCGATCGCAATCGTCGGATCGTCGCCGATCGGACCGATCGCCATGGTCCGAGATCGGTCGTGGTCGATCGGGATCACGAATTGGATCGATCGCAACCGTCGGATCGTCGCCGATTGGACCGATTGCCATGGTCCGAGATCGGTCATGGCCGATCGGGATCAGGGCTTGGATCGATCGCAACCGGCAGATCATCGATGATCTCGGACCGATCGCAACGGTCCGGGATCGGTCGATGCAACGGTCCGGGATCACGGCTTGGATCGATCGCAACCGTCGGATCGTCGCCGATCGAACCGATCGCCACGGTCCAAGATCGATGGACACAATTTCCTAGAAAATAAAAATAATTTTTCCAAAGAAAATAATTTTTAATATTGCGACGCATGTATTGCGTCGCAATATTTTAAGAATATAAATGTAATAAAAAGTTTTAAAAAAACATTGCGACGCAATATATGCGTCGCAATTATTTTTAGAAAATATAATTTTTATCAGTTATAATTATTAAAAAAATATTGCGACGCATTAATGACGTAGTTTTCTAGAAAATAAAAATAATTTTTTTGGAGAAAATAATTTTTAATATTGCGACGCATGTATTGCGTCGCAATGTTTTTTAGAAAAATAAATGTCATTAAAAAATTTTAAAAAAAACATTGCGGGCAATATATGCGTCACAATTATTTTAAAAAATATAAATTTATCAGTTATAATTATTAAAAAAATATTGCGACGCATTAGCGATGTAATTTCCTAGAAAATAAATTAATTTTTTCAGAGAAAATAATTTTTAATATTGCGACGCATATATTGCATCACAATGTTTTTAAGAAAAATAAATGTAATAAAAAATTAAAAAAAACATTGCGACACAATATATGCGTCGCAATTATTTTCAAAAATATAATTTTTATCAGTTATAATTATTAAAAAAATATTGCGATGCAGTTTTCTAGAAAATAAAAATAATTTTTTTAGAGAAAATAATTTTTAATATTGCGACATATGTTTGCGTTGCAATATTTTTTAGAAAAATAAATAATTAAAAAATTTTAAAAAAATATTGCGACGCAATATATGCGTCGCAATTATTTCAGAAAATATAATTTTTATCAGTTATAATTATTTAAAAAATATTACGACGCATTAGCGACGTAATTTCTTAGAAAATAAAAATAATTTTTCCGCCGGACATTGGCGCCAAATTAGCGACGCAATTAGTTACGTCGCTAAGTTTTGTATAAATAATAAAAAGGCCAAATTAGCGATGGATTAGCGACGCATTGTTGCGTCGCTAATCCATAATAAATTTTTAAAAAAATAGCGAGTGATTAGCGACGCATATATTGTGTCGCTAATCACTACTATATAATGCTTGGTCGGGCCGCCCCCCCAGCTTCTCTTCTTTTTCCTCTTCTTACTCTAGCCGCCGCCGTCCGTCCACTCCTCCGGCTCCCCCCGTCCTCTCCCCCGGCGGAAGCTCCCCCACTCCAACGGCGTCCCCTCTCGACCGAGGTAAGCCCCCCCTCCTCATCAATTTTTTTTAAAAAAATAGGTTCCGGCCACGGCCGCTACCGTGGCCTGGCCGCGGTGACCATGCCACAAAAGAAAAATTTACTGTTTGGGGGGGATTTTCCCCACCCCCGCTTCATCTTCTCTGGCCACGGCCACGGCCGTGGCCGTCATCTCCGGCCACGGCCGCAGACGTGGCCTGGCCACGGTGGCTAGGCCACCAAAAAAAAAATTACAGTTTGGGGGGGTTTCCCCACCCCCCTTCATCTTCTCCGGCCATGGCCGTGGCCGTCATCTCCGGCCACGGCCGCTGCCGTGGCCTGGACACGGTGGCCAGGCCACCAAAAAAAAAATTTACAGTTTGGGGTGGTTTTCCCCACCACCCCTTCGTCTTCTCCGGCCACGGCCGCTGCCGTGGCCTAACCACCAAAAAAAATTTACAGTTTGAGGGGGGGGTTTTCCCCACCCTCCCTTCGTCTTCTCCGGCCACGGCCGCTGCCGTGGCCTGGCCACGGTGGCCAAGCCACCGAAAAAAAAAACAATTAGGGGGGGGAGTGGCCAAGCCACCGAAAAAAAAATAGTTAGGGGGGGTTTTCCCCACCCCCCCTCCCGTTCGTCTTCTCCGGCCATGGCCACTGTGGCCGGCCGTGGCCTGGCCACGGTGGCTAGGCCACCAAAAAATAAAAAAGTTAACAGCTAGGGAGGGTTTTCCCCCACCACCCCCCCTCCTTCGTCTTCTCCGACCGTGGCCTGGCCACGGTGACTAGGCCCCCCAAAAAAAAAGAGTAATAGCTAGGGGGGTTTTCCCCACCCCCGGCCCCTTCAATAAAAAAATTAACACTCATAAAAAAATTAACAAAAAAATTAGATTCTATCATATTTTATTATTTTTAAAAATATTTTCAAATAATTTGATGATAATATTAAAAAATATAAATATATTTTTAAAACATGGGCAACTTAATTTTTTTTTTTAAAGTAACAGCTAGGGGGGTTTTCCCCACCCCACGACCCCTTCAAAAAAAAAATTTAACACTCATGAAAAAAAATTAGCACAAAAAATTTAGATTCTATTATATTTTATTTTTTAAAAATATTTTCAAATAATTTGATGAAAAATATTAAAAATATTTTCAAATAATTTGATGACAAATATTAAAAAATATAAATATTTTTAAAACATGGGCAACTTAATTTTTTTTTAAAAAGTAACAGCTAGGGGGGTTTTCCCCACCCCCTGGCCCCTTCAATTAAAAAAAAACTAACACTCATGAAAAAAAATTAACAGAAAAAAATTAGATTCTATCATATTTTATTGTTTTTAAAATATTTTCAAATAATTTGATGACAAATATTAAAAAATATAAATATATTTTTAAAACATGGCCAACTTAATTTTTTAAAAAAATGTGACTACTAATCTAATTTTTTATTAGATTAGTTATAATTTAATTAATTTATGTCATTAGTCGTAGCTCTTTGGATAGATTGATTTAGCTCATCAATCATGACTCTTTAAATCAACTGATTCCAGGTTGGCCTATGAAACGAATCATATTGTTTCATTGCGATTGGTTCGATCCGACAGTTCCTGTGCGCAAAAGGGTTCATAACGACTACAATTTGGTTGAAGTGAACCATCGACGAAGATTGCAGAAATATGACCCATTCATCCTTGCATCCCAAGGTCAGCAAGTGTTTTACTGCGGATATCTAAGTTTGCGCAACGACAAGCGAGATTGGTGGGCTGTTTTCTAAAATCGTCCCACGTTCAACAATCTTATTAGAGGAGAGTTCATCAAGTCAATCAGCCGAGTGCCCTGCATTTTAAGAGGATGAGATGGAAATGAATGCAATTGAGGATGACACAAGGGCTCCTGAAACATCACTTAGAGATCCAAATGGTGATGTCCAAGAAATTACGGATGCAAATGTTCGGTTTCCTTCCGATGATAATGAAACTGAATCGCAGTCCGATACGGCATCGGATGTTAAACCAACATTTCACGAAACAAATGACACCGATTAAACATAGAGTTTTTTTAAATTCAACTTTATTTTATAAGTGTTAAATTTTTACATAGTCAATCATTAATCGTAATTTAATTGCATGAATCTTTAGTATTTTCAGTATGACAGGCAGAGGTAGATCTACCGACGACATACGGAGTGAGCAGGGACGTAGCCCTGCTGCATCAGATCACATGAGCTTTGGAGATGGAGAGTTCGGATCTCCAAACATCGCACAACCTTCGATCTCTCCAGCAGTCGGCGGTGATCCTGCATTGGTATTACCATCCAGCCGATCGGCACATACCTCCGAGAGTTCTTCCACCATCGGCCGCACCGTACTTCGACTGGATGCTCATGGGCTGTAAGTATATACTAATTAAAAATATATGTTTATATTTTTAAGTCAATTACTTATAAACATGCATTTTTTATCAGATTTATTGAGCAGCATCATGTATCCAGCCACATCAGCGCCGTATTTCAGAGGCATGCAGATCTCACTTTCGTTTTGATCTTTTGGCCGCAAGACACTCCTGCAAAGTAATCAAACTTTCTGTTTAGGTACCCAAGCTTTCTTGGGTCCTTCATGGTTAGTAGCAACAAAGATTGTTCCTTTTGGAACCCATATTTTCTTTCCTTTACTACTTAAATTCTTGTTAATTTTTTAAAATTGCATTCATAAGCTTTATGTCCCTTTTTGTTACAACAATAACATGAAACATCATTTTTATCATGTTCTTTTCTAAAGAAATTTTTAACATACTTTTGTTTCATGTTAGGCCTATAACCTAATTCGGCTTTATCAAATACAGCTCTTTGATTACTCAATAACAAATTAAGTTTTTCTGAGCTATGTAAATTTATCAACTATATTTTTGTATTTATCAACTTCTTTCTTTAAGCTAACATTTCATTAGAAATTGACTCTTTATCTTTTCATAAATTCTTATTTCAAATTTCAATTCTTCAACTTCATGTGTTAGTTTATCCTTTTCCTTGACAAGATTTGAATTATCATTTTTCAAAACTTTGCTTTTCTTTTTCAAAATTTTGAAATCACTAACTAATTTATTAAATGCATCAAGCAATTCGTCAAAGGTAAAGTCATGAGTTTCGGTATATACCTCATCGTCTTCTTTTGCCATAAAGCAAATATTTGCAACTTCCTTTTGTTCCTCCTCGGATAAGGATTCTTCGCTGTCGCTCCATGTTGCAACGTATGCCTTTTTCTTTTTCTTGTATTCCTTTTTCAATTGAGGATAATCATATCTAAAGTGCCCCGGTTTCTTACATTCATAGCATATGAGGGGGTCTTTCTCTTTATCATTGTCCTTTTCTTTTTCTTTTCACCATCCATCTTTGTTCCAAATTTATTCTTATAGAAGGGTCTCCTTCTTTGTATAAATCTTTTGAATTTCTTAACTAGAAGTGCAGTCTCCTCATCATCATCATCTTCTTCATCATCACTGCTGCTCTTCTCGATTTTCTACGGCTTTGAGGGTAATTGTTCTCTTCTTTTTGACCTCTTTCTCTTGATGTTGCTTCATGGTCAGTTCATGGGTCATCAATGATCCAAGTAGCTCTTCCAAAGGTAATGTATTTAAATCTTTGGCTTCTTGGATGGTAGTTACCTTTGCTTCCCATGATCTTGGAAGAGACCTAAGGATTTTACGAACCAATTCAGAGTTAGTATAGGTCTTACCAAGACTTTTTAAACCATTTACAATATCAGTAAATCTAGTGTACATGCATGTGATAGTTTCATTTTGTTCCATGCTAAAAATTCATACTTATGAACAAGAATATTAATCTTAGATTCTTTGACTTGATTAGTACCCTCATGGGTAACTTCTAGTCTATCCCAAATTTCTTTTGCGGAAATACATGTAGAAATTCTATTAAACTCATTAGCATCTAAAGCACAATATAAAACATTCATGGCCTTAGCATTGAGCTGAGCCATTTTCCTATCGTTCTCATTCCAATCCCTTTCGGGTTTAGGAACTATTGAACCATCTACAAGTGTGTGGGTGTGCTAGGTCCATTAGTGATTACACTCCAAAGCTCATAATCTAAAGCTTGAATAAAAATTCTCATTCTAGCTTTCCAATAAGAATAATTAGAACCATTGAATAAAGGAGGTCTATTGGTAGAATGACCTTCAGCATATGAAGATCCAGCTTGAGCTGCCATTTGGATCTTTAACTCTTGATCGTTGGATCAAACAAGAAATGAGCACAAGCTCTGATACCAATTGTTGGCCCAAATGGCAATCCAAGAGGGAGGGGGGATGAATTGGGTTCTTAAAAAATTTAACTCTTTTTAAAAACTATTTGCTTTGATATGAAAGAGATTAAGTGCAAAGTAGATAAACGCTAATCACAAATAAATGAGATAGAGAGAGACTAAGAAACAAAGCACGGCAAACACAAAGATTTTATAGTGGTTCGGTGTATCCAACACCTACGTCCACTCCCAAGCTTCACTTGGGTCCATACTATAATTCTTTTGATTACAGTCGAGTTATTTTACAAGCTCACAATTCAAAACTTGTTGTTTCCCCTGGGATCATAACGAACCCAGCTGGTTTTCCGAGCTCACTAGCACACAACCCAACAACAAGCAATCCTTAGCTTGTACCAAGGTATACTACCTCCACTAATTCAATCCCCTGATTGAATTAGCAAACACTAATGAAAAATAGAGTTTAAGTACACAGCAGCTCCTCAAATGAGCAAATAAACAATAAACTAAGCAAGAATTAGAAAAGCCTGTTTGAAGCTCTTTGAATGTGTGCTTTTCTTCTTTTCTTCTTTTCCTCTTTTTCTTTGAAAGATTGAATCAAGGCCTCAGCTCAGATTCTTCAGAAATTTGCAGTTGAGAAGTTGAGGATTTGGGGCTTTTGCTTTCTTTCTTCTAAGGATGGAAATCTCCTTGATTTGAACTTGAGAAGCTTGTGGATTTCTCTTTGAGCTTTCTGAGGTTGATGGATTTGAGCTCTAAATCTTTCCTCTTGATTTCTCTCTCTTTTTCACAGAGTATTTTTCTTGATTTTTCTCCTCTTTTCTTATGTATTTCCTCTCTCTTTAAAAAATGAATGATTTTCCCTTTTTATAGATCTTTTAATCCAGATTTAGGTGGGAAATATAGTCATTGTGAGATGTTTGGATCTTTCTACACACAAAGAAAATAGCCGTTAGAGGTTAGGTAAAAAGAAATCTTACCGTTGGAGTCATTCTGACAGATAAAAAATCCGTTCCTGACAGGTTGGAGTCGGCTCCAACTTTTCAGGTGTCGGCTCCAAGTCGAGTATCCAAAAATAGAAAATAAAAGGTTGTTGAGGAGTCGGCTCCGAGAAAGTTAAGTATCGGCTCGCCACTTTTGGGGGTCGGCTCCGCAATCTGAAGGTGTCGGCTCCAGAAATACTCATAAAAATACGCTCTCTGTTCTCAGGTTAGAGTCGGCTCCAGAAACTTAGGTGTCGACTCCAGACCGTGCTAAAATTTCAGAAAACTTCTAATACGCCTTGGGGTCTGCTCCTGACCATTTGGGTGTCGACTCCAAGCTCTGAACTTTGAAAAATTCTTTTGACATTTTGATTCCAAACTTGTTTCTTTATTCCCTTTGATTGATCAAACTTTTTTAATCCCTATAACACTTGTTAAATCTATTAGAAACATAGTAAATATACTCATGTCTTTTATTAATCATCAAAATCAATACTTGAGTCAACAGGGAATGAGAAGACGTGTCTTTTTGGATTCTGAAACTCTTAACATTAGATGTGTAGAGAATGAGAAGACGTGTCTTTTTGGATTCCAAAATTAAGAGTCCTATTAATAAGAATATTCTATTTTGAATAGGATATTATCATTATAAATGGACGTTGTTGCTCTGATCTAGATGCGACGACGCTTGCCGTCAACATGAGATGCGCAGAGAAACACTGCGCACCATAAAAATGAGAGTTTTAGTGAGATTATTTCTGAACTGATCTAGAAGAATTCTAGAGAGTGCTAGCACACTGAGTCCCATTGCGAAGTGGTCATTCGTGTGGATACCGTAGAGGGAGTTGTGGTTTCGCAGCGCCTAAAGATCTATCTCATCAAAAATAATTTTATTCACATAAGGTACGATTCTCGTTCCCTAATCAATTTAATTGAACCACATGGATCCTTCTGGGGGTTTAGGTTATTTTTTCGCTGCATATTTTTGGCATTAGACCCCTAAATTCCCATCACCCTAAGGTCACCCTTTGGGGTTCAAAAGGTACATGAGCCTGGTCATGCACCCTCAGGTCACCCTTCGGGGTTAAAAAGGCATCTAAGCCTGGTCCACGGACCCTTAGGTCACCCTTCGGGGTTCAAAAGGCATCCAAGCCTGGTCCATGCACCTCAGGTCACCCTTCGGGATTCAAAAGGCACCTAACGACTTTAGCAACTCTCATGTCACCTTTCGGGGTTAAAAGGCATTTGACAACTTCGATAACTCTCAGGTCACCCTCTGGGGTTCAAAAGGCTCTCGATGGCCTCAACCTTGCCTCAGCAGCTCTATCAGCCTCAACGGCTGTATCTCTTTGCCTCCACGACCTTATTACAACTTCAATAGTTTCATCTCAGCCCCAACGGCCTTATATCTGCCTTAGCGGTGTTATTGTAGCCTTAGCGGCTCTATCAGCCTCAGTGACTCTATCAGCCTCAGCGGCTCTATCTCTTTGCCTTCATGGCCTCGTTACAACTTCAACGGTTTCATCTCAGCCCCAGCGGGCTTATATCTGCACTAGTGGTATTATTGCAGTCTCAACGGCTTCATCTTAGCCTCAACGATTTTAACCTTGTCTCAGCGGCCAATGGCCAACCTGTTTTTTGAGCAGGCAAATGCACAGCTTCAGAGAGTATGCAGATGTCCACATGAGGCAGACGGAAATTATCCAAAGCAAGGCAAAAAAAAAGAGAAGAAGATCTCTCTACCAAGAAGGAATCAGAACTGAAGCAAGCATGAAAAGATCAGTGCAAAGATGAAGAGCTCTACACTCCTTTCGCTTGGCGGATGCAAGGCACGCGGTCGCATAAGCTCAGGAGTGTGGGGGGCATCTGATAGGGCCAGTAAACCCCATGGGCAATGGTGATGCACTCAGGTCGGACTCCCAGTTAGCCACCTAAGTCGGCCCTCTTTTGGCTAGCTTCAGCCTCGGTCAGCTTCAGCCTTGGCCAGCTTCAGCCTCGGCCAGCATACCATGGCCAGCTTCAGCCTCGGCCAGCCTCAGCCTCGGCCAGCTTTAGCCTCAGCTAACATACCTCGGCCAGCTTCAGCCTCGGCCAGCCTCAGCCTCGGCCAATATACCTTGGCTAGCCTCAGCCTCGGCCAACATACCTCGGCCAGCTTCAGCCTCGGCCAGCCTCAGCCTCGGCCAGCTTCAACCTCAGCCAGCCTCAGCTTTGGCGAACATACCTCAGCCAACTTCAACCTCGATCAGTCGACCTTAGCAACCACCCAAGCAGTTCCCCAGCAGCCATATTGCGGGGTCCACGTGCCTGGCTCCATCGCTGTCCGCATAGAACAACAGACGTGCATCGTGGGGGACACATCTGGCAAGCACCGTAACGGCCGCCCATGCCCTGCAAGCTGCAACAGCCTGCAACAACCATCCAAATCAAGTGGCCACCCACTCTGATGAAACTTGATCCACTAACTATGCAGCCACCCACATTTGATGGAACATGGCCTGCACCTCTGACAAATCATATGGAGGCTAGTCTCACTGTGCTACCCCTATCATCAATGCTTTGATAAGTGATTATGCTCCAAGACTGACAGGCTCTAAGCACTAATAAAAAGGATAAGAGGGACCCTGATCAGGTAACTGATAACTCACCACACTCTTAAACGCTCATTCTGGCTCATAGAGAACATGGCTCTAAGCCTCTCTTTTCTTCTCTCTTTCGAGCTTTCTCAAGCTCACGACTGTTGCTCAGAGCACTGACTTGAGCATTGAAGGATTTCCGCCGGAATCTTCGGTCTCCAGGACTTATTTGCAGGCTTCCAGGCGCAAGAAGCTCGCCGAAGGATTCTGGACTCGCTGGAAGAAGCGATCGGATGCTCGCGGACGCTCGAAGACGATGATTTGGCGTCAACACTTTCAAATAAAAAATTGATGTATTTTTTAATCATTTATAGAAAGAACATTAATGTTATTATAAATTATTAACTTTTTTTTCTTTATTTTTCTTTCATTTATCCAAATAAAATTAAAAAATATATTTTTTTACCTTTCTCTTATTTTTATTTTCTCTCTCTTCATTTTTTTTTTTTTTCTATCCAAGCATAGCATAAAGGAAACATGCTTTCTTTCAGGTTGCCAAGAAAAAACGAATGATAAAATATGGGAGACCATGCCCTTTCTAAACTTCCTTAAAGCTTTTATTTTTTAATTTTTTTTTAAAAGGAAGATAACGCCACCGTAATCCCTTGATATTGGCCGCATTTATCTTTAAATTAGTTTTTTTAAGGTTAGTCTAGGGCACTGTATAATATGGTGAATAAGAGGATATCCTCTGGATATCCTTCTTATTCCTAAATACTATAACTATAGGATATAGTGCTGAAAAAGTTTAATTAGAGGGGATAATTCATGTTTAACTATGGGTTATTCCTGAACTTATTCTCTAGAAAACTCAGGAATAACTAAAGTTATTCTTTGATGATAAACTTATAATTTTAAAAAATACTTATTTTTTAATTATTCTTTAAATAAATGTTATCTATATATTTATTTAGAATAGTCCAAAAGCTATCAAACGCCTTAAATGTTTATGTTCACTAAATAGAACTTTTTTTTAAAAGTATATATGAAACGTAGTTAAAGCTGGTTTAATATGTGATGGAATCGTTCTCGAGGGAGACATTGGCACCGACGCTAGATAGATTTCGTACGCCTCAACTGCCCTCTCTCCAAAATATTGGCCATGCCGTATCCTAGCTATAATTTTTTAATATATACTGGAGGCAAATATCATCCAGCTGTTAGATACGAAAACAAGGACCTTAACAGTGACTCATTTTTTTATTGTATGGATGGTCTTATCTTAGATCTTGATTTATTTTTATTTTTATTTTGGTTTGAGATTAGGAACCACCCGCTGTACCGAATAAAGAAAAACAAAAGCAAAAAAAAAAAAAAAAAATTGTAGCATATAACTATAAATTTTATTAAAATTTATTTATTTAAAAAATATTGTATTTATTGCATGAATTTTATATAGAAATTTTTATAGCAGGTGCATGAAGGATTAATTCTCTGAAATATAAATATTCGAATGTAATTAACTATAGATTTGATTTTTTATTTTTTTATTTATGTAATTTATAAAATTTTAAAATAAAATTAAAAAATAATTTTTATTTGTAAATTTTTATTTTATTATATATATATATTTGCAGAGCCGAGGTCAGAAATAGAATTCACCGGACCCACCCGACGCGGATGGTGTGCCACTGGATGTTATGAATCATTCCCCGGTCTTGAGCGGTTCATTGAGGGCTCTAATACAGTAATACCCATTCTACCCACACCGGTCCAGCAAAAATCCGGTTTGGTATCTAGTGGGGAATGGACTACGAAGACTTTTCTGGGGAAGGCGACGAGAGAGGCGACGGGGAGAGGGCTAACCCCTTTCAAAAGATGCCCTCGCGTCACGAAATCCGGCGCCGGAGCGATTTCTCCGGCGAGGAAATCCTCCGGTTTCGGCCAACAAAGTTCTCTCTTTCCGGTTTCCTTTTAACTTATGATCTTTTCCTATGAATAAATGTTTGACGGGTAATATATTTATTTGTACTGATAATATGATAAATCTTTATATGGAGATGTCTATCCATCCATCCATCCAACCATCCATATCTCTCTCTCACACACACACACACACATATGTATGTGTATATGTATGCATGTATGTATATATATGTATGTATGTATATGTGTATATGTTGATATATGGAATGTTCAAAAAGCAAAGTTCATGTTTTATTTGCTTATATTGAAAATTTTGGTTAATTATATAGTGGATGTGCATGAGGGAGGTAGGGAATTGTACATAAATTTCATGTTTCATATGTATATATTCAGGTATTTGGAAAACTGTGTATTGATAATGTAGGCGGCCACACGGCGGAAATGCTTAGCATTGTGAATGTACTTCAGAAGGACAAATTTGTGCCAAGATATTATGATGCAGCTGCGACTGATAACATGAGCCTTCAAAAGACTCGTATTTTGGAGGAGTCATTGGTCCAGCAGTGGGAGGTACAGTTTGCATGACATCCTTCAGCATCTTCCCGCCTGAAAACTTGTATCTAAGTACTTCATTGTTTTTTGATGATTCCATTTGTTTGGATGCCAATATTTTTTGCATGATGAAATGGCTGGGTTGAAAGTTTGTTAGAAATGTAACTGAAAGTTAAAACAATATGTTTGATTGCACCAAAAGGTTCTTTCTTCCTGAGAGTTATATTTTGTTTCCTGCATTTTAGCTGCATCTTTAAGATGGGATATTGGTGGTCTGTAACTTTGTGTTGATAGGATGGGATCAATTGCTTGATCATGATTTTTTTTTGAATTTCTTTCTCGAGTTGTAACTGTGAGAAATGCCCTGAAATCTTTGTTTATTGCAATTTTGTTTTTGTGTCCTTACATCTAGATTCAACTGTCCTTTTGTCAATATTCTGGCTTCTGCTGACTGGGTCATTTGTTTTATTTGATAGAATTAGCAGAGTTTAAAGATTATGGCTTATAAGTTCTGGTGATTGTCTATTTCCTCTCAAATTCATTATAACAATGAAGAAGAGATTTGTAATCAACAGATCACATTTTACAAAACTAAATAGAGATAGGTATGCCATTATGTAGTGTGAATTTTACGTTTCAGAAATGAAAAATTCATTGCAAAGAAGGGAAAAAAGCCTTTTTAATGTAGTCCTAGTGCAAGAGCTACAGAATAAATTCTTACCTGTTATAGGATAAAAGGGGCGGATGTCAATGTTAAATTATTTATCAATAAATCTCTCCTGCATGCTTGTCTACAAAACCATATAGGTTTCTACCGAAATCTACATTTCTTCCATTTGCCATATAAATTGCCTTAACATGAAAACAATACTACAAATGATTCAAAAATGCTTGAGTAAAACTCAAATATCAATACAAAATATGGTACATGACTTGCCAAAACATAGATATCCATTAGTTTTCCACTAATGAAGATTTCTTATTTTGAGTGATCAAATGCTACGCATTATAATTGCTGTAACTGCTTAATGATTTGCAATTGTTGTCTGAACCACTTCTTCTAGTGTTATCTAGACTTTTTTTTAATCCTTGTTGCATTGCTAAATTTGCAAATAATTGATATTGCAGAATAGCAGAAGAAACATGATAGAGGCCGCTCAGTTCATGCAGATTTATTGAAGCTGTGAAGTGGGTCAGTCTTATATAACCTTCCATTGGGACAACTTTAATTGCCATGGTGTGTGCACTGTGGCTAACATGAAGAATTAGACCTCAAGTGGTATGTCTATTATATGACCCTCATTTTATCAATTAATTGTTGTATGTGGGTCGAACCAGGATTACCTTATATGGTACATTTGACTTATTGAGATTATCTGCAATGGTCCTGGGACCTGCATTCCTCTCTGTGTTTCTGCATTCCTTTTCAAGGTTAGTGCTACTTCAGTCTTTAATTGTTGGAGGCTACCCTTGTGCTTCCCAAACAAAAGATTATTTCAACATCTGGAGCTATATTTTCCAAAGCAATAGTTGGTTTTGTGTCATCTTCTTTTTCTCAAACTGCCTTATGAATTTCTTATACTTGACAAATGACATCCTTATGCATGTTGCTGACAGATACAGATCAGAATGTTTGGTTTACCTTAGGCGTTAATGTACAGTTAAGATCCTTATCACTGCTCTCCATATGAATGAACTCAAAAAGAGTCAGTTTGTTGTATTTGTTGGATCTTTTTACATGGCATTGGTATTCAGTTCCAAACTTGTTTAGCTTAAATATCTGCAGGTGCTTGACCTCAGATGGTCAGCCATCTTTTATGTAGAGAGCATTGCAAGAGTTAGGAAGCTGTCCTTAAGTGGCTTGTTGCTGTACAGATTATGCCTAGCTGATCAGTTTGTTGTGCAATGGCCCTAGTTGCAAAAGAAGCATCTGAGATCACACTATGTTGGTCCTCTCATGTAAAATATTCAGCCATTGCTGACACTGGTATTTTGTTCATGTCCACCTCCATATTTGCTGACCTTGTTGGGCACCTTTAAAGTACTTCCAGTTCAATCCTAAGTGAGAGGAGATTCTCAATGAGATCTACACCTCTAGCTAAACTAATCTGGGTTTCACCCCATAAGTTGGTGAGCAATAATTCCTCATGAGCCTCCAAGAACAAGCAGCAATAATTATATAACTGATGTGGATGATGGTACGACTGAATCCAAGCCTATGCGTTTTAGAACATATGATTTTGATACAGAATTCTACGGCTTAACCACTTGGAGACTGGAGATCTATGTGAGGTATTAAAAGTAGGATATCTCCCATATGGGGACCATGCATGGAATTTTTAGTGTATTATTTTTTGGGCCTTTTCAACCCACTTGTATGCTGTTGCTATCACCAACCCACTCATCTGATAGTGCTACCATGTAGTGAACTTGTCATGATAGTCGATTGACTATGCAAGTCTTTCATCTTTTTCGAAGTCAATGGATTCTTTCATGATTTCATGATTACCATGGTGCCATTTTTCAGCATTCACACAGTGCGAAGCTTTCTTTATCCACTTATGTTTCTGATGATTTCAAGATTGATATTGGTACTGTTATTCCACTGTTATAATCATGGTTCACTTACATTTGCAGACAACCTCTGACCATATCTAAGCAATCATTGGTGGAATCATGAGGTAAATTTCTTTCCATCTTATCCTTAGGTAACACTAGGTAGATGAGAAGATATCAGTTGTGAAATTATTTTTGTTCTAGCGTAATTACAGTTCTGGGGAGGTTAAAACAGTAACAGTATTATAAAAGTAGTTTATGGCTTTTCAAGAATTAAGTCCATTCACTGAATTCGCTTAACCTATTCATGGAATTATTGCAGGTTCTGGCATGTGGGGACGGTTAACGATTTGGACAGGAAAAAATTTAAATTTTATAAAATTGCAGAGGATTTGGCAAAGGTTTGAAAATTATTGGATTTTTCTTTAAAAAAATTGGAATCACAAGAAACTTTAATCATCATCAACCCTCCATTGTTCATGCAAAAACAAACATGGAAGGACAACTACCACAAACAGAAGCAACTATGACAATGATGCAAACAAACTATAATAAAATTTGTGAAGGTTTGTAAAATCCGGGTGTTAATTTAAATGTTTCAACCTATTACAGTGCTATGTGCTTTAACTTGTGAAGGCTTTGTTGAGATCTTGAATCAGTATTACTCCTTTAGCCATGTAATCTGTTTGTTGAATGTTCATGAATAACTCAAATTACTAGGAATACTCTGGAGTTTATAGAATCATAAGTATGATAAAGAAAGGATCTGTCAATTTAAGAGTTCTTATGTTCTAAATTCAAATACTGTCACCAGAATTTATAGGCTGTTTTTTTTTTTTCCCCCTTCGTTCTTAAACTACTTTTTCCATTTTTCCTTTTTCCCTCTTCTGCATAAGTAATGCCTGCAAACTTATCCTTTAGTTTGTAATAATTACATAAACACCAGAAGCTCATGGATTTCAGTAGTACAAGGAATCTAAACTCTGGCCATTCCTTGTGCCAGAAACTTCTAAACTTGGTTTCATCTACCATGTACTACTAGCTCCAGTTGTTGAATCCTTGAATCTATCCACCACCGTATGTGGAATAAACTTATTACCTTGCCAGGCCCAAACTAGGCCAATCTTTCTAAGGTGGTGATGAACCCGGAATTAGTTCTGGGAATCTAATCCACATATATAGAGACAGAAGGCACCATCCATTACACATCACAATGAGAGCTTTTGGTGGAAGATAGTGTATATGAGAGAATCTCAATTATCTTGTCCTCTATTGCAACACCTCTATTTCCTAGAAACCTAATTCTCCTTTTATTTTATCAAGCAGCAGAAACTTTTGGCTCTTCCTTTTGCTGTCTTGGCCTTCTTTGACTGGTGCTCAATAATGCTGATAGAAGTAACAGACAAATCCCCATACAGCCAACAGCAAGGAGTTTATCTTAATCCCATCCATTGCATCATGAAATATCACAGTAGGATTCATTCCCCAACCCCTCCATCTCCACTGGCAAAGAGCCCCACCTCCCTGGCCAGAGTAGAGATAAGGTTGTGCACATCTGCATGCATATAAAGCTGCAAAAAATTCGGCTTTATTTGACCTTATCAATTGTGAACACTATCATGGAGAGCAATAGAGAATATTATAGGTGATGCACCTGGTGCTAGGATAAAGCCGAGCACATGATGCCCTCGAGTCTTCCAGGCCGGCTGGACCCCGAGAAGGGCAGTTGATGTTTGGAGGACAGAGATGGGAGAAGTGGGTAAACTTTTCTCTTGAGTTGATGAAGTAGGAGAAGACAGCATTGAAATCGAGTTGGGTGGCGCACATAAGAGAGTAGGTTGAGGTTGGGAGGCAGAGGAGGCCATAGGAGTACATAGGTGGCAGCAGATTGTCCATATTTCTTCAAGGATCTCTCCATGGCCTTGATATGAATAAAGCCACTCTCGATTTCTCTAGCCATTAAGGATCCTCCCTGGCCTTGCTGTGAATAAATTCTAGGTTCTGATGCAGATTATAGGATAAAGCAATGTAACAAGAATCACGTTATGCATCTCGTCTATGTCACACCCTCTTTTTTTTTTTCAGATCAAAAAGGTAATCATCTACTGAAAAAGGATGATGACCATATACTGGGGATAGGGGCGATCTTCCATGCTTATACCGTCCATGAGCATTGAAGGGCATGATTGACAGATTCCGCAGGCAAAATATGATGATGATACATGAATGGATACCATGTTGATGGACGGTTCAATAGGAAAGTGATTCTATGATACTTTCCAAAGGATGCTTTAGAAAGTAAATCCAAGGGGGGAAGAGCGTGAAGCAAGGGTTTGTGCACTCTCTGTACCAGCACCAGCACCACCACCACCACCACCAATAGCATTTGATGATGGTTTGCAGAAGAAATACATCGATAGCACTGCTGGCAAAATATTTGCTGGTCAATTGGCATCGTCTAATTTTCTATGCAAAGCAGCATATCATTGAAATAGATCATGCAATGGGAAGATTAAGGATCCGCCATGATTGTAACCTTCAAATGGATCATATACAACCGCATGAAGATTTACCACTCAATCTTGATGTCATAGCCATTGCATACAAGATGCAAAACAAAATGTAACCACTGCAAAATAGGGTATGATACATACGAAATCAATGAATGTGGATTCAGAAATTCCACACCATCGAGCTTTTGTGACTGGAAGCAAAATAAAAATACCTCCACCTGCAGCAATCTTGCTGTGTGGAAGGCTAGGCTCGTGTTTGGTAGCATTGGCAAATTAATACTTAAACATGCCCATTCACAAATCATTCTTGACCAGAAGCATATACAGTTCATAATGCAGTTCATAATGCTGTTGCTGCTGGCAAAGCACAAAAATATTTATCATCAATGACCAATGCTCGAAAATAAACCATTATTCAACTCTCTTAAACTGTCTAAAGAAAATTGAGTTCACCAGAAATCTAAAAGCTCAATCCTAGTCCAACACACACCTCTACACAAGATTCTTTGGTTGATCAATCATATGAAAGAGAAAAAGGGAAGTTCTATTTCCATGCTACCGAATTTTTACTTTAAATAATGAAGTTGGAAAAGACTGATTTAGCCAACATAACCATAACCTCTAGCAAATGACCTTTCCCTGACCAAATGACAGGACAAGCTGATTTCACTAACTCCTTACAGATTAAGCGGTGATATCACAGTTGGACTCGCCTTAGCAACTGCAACCTCCAGATTGCTGCTGTGACTGGGATGCACTTGTAGTGGTTGTCTTCAGATTCACGTCAACCATGTCTTCTTGTTTTGCAGAGGAAAGATTCTCCATACCTGGCAATGCTGCAGCAATTTTCCGAAAGAGTGCCTGCAGTAGTTGAAATGGTGGTTACACCAATTTTTTCATCAAGAGCAAATATAATTCCAGAAAGAGAAAAATTCATCGAAAATGATGTCCTTCTTCACTTATATCATGATTTATTGCACTAAGGGATTCGAAACCACATTCTCATCCAGGAAGTGTTTCTAAGATAAAGAATGTAGCGCTAGGTTGTAGCATATTAGCATCCGTAGGAAAAAATTTCAAGCCATAGCATCATTTTAGTGAATGGAAACAAAGAGAATTTTCAAGTGGGAGAGACACCTTGATATTGAAGCCAGCTTTGGCACTTGTTTCTATAAACATAACACCAAGATCTGCGCTTTAGCCTCTCCTTCCTCTATTGAGACTTGCCTGTCAAAATCGACATACCGAAAAGCAATTATCAAACAGAGATGTTTATAGGCAGTCCATTGCAAGTCAGAAAAATAGGAAGATATGAAAGACAGTGTGCAACAAAGGAACAAGAGGAGACTAGTAAGGTTTGGTGCTAAAATCTGTCAAATATTATGATATATACTATATATATAGTGCCAATAATTCCTGTCCACAGAAAACCTCAGCCTTTGAATTAGCAATTTATATATCTCATAGAGATTGTTTGAGGTGAGATAAAGTGTAAGAGACTGTTAGGTTGGAATTACTATTCAACTCATATTGTTAATTGGTTTAGTTGTAGGGTCCAACTGCCTCATCATCATCATCCAGAATTTACAAAATTTATAAGCTTGAAAATCTCTAGACATTCCTAAAAGTATAGAGTTTGGTAGTTTTCTTAATATTATCTATATGTAGGTCTTTTTTCTTTGTCCATATCAGGCTTCCAATCCATGTTAGGCCTTCTTGAGACAAAACATGACAACAGGGCCTAGGTCTGCTGCACCACTCTCCTTACCATGTGTTGGGGCACATTCTGGCTTCCAATCTAGCAGGTAGCATTCAACAAATTTTGAAATCCTTGCCAGGGACCACCCAAAGGTTGATGCTCTGACCATATTTTCCTCTCAAACTAACAATGATATGAATTTGTATTAGAATAAAATACTTCAACACATACCCTTGTCAAATCCACATTGGATTCTGTATCGACAAAAGAGCATATGTGAAAATATCCCTTTCTATTGCTCTTACTGTGATACTATTCAGTTGTAGTTTGTTTGAGAGGGAAAAAAAAAAGGTAGTTCAGATAAGCAAGTAGTCAGTGAATCCCCTGTTCAATCTTTGCATTGAGCATCAAAAGATACAAATGCCACACATATCCAAGCCAATCAAAATTGTGAGAAGGGTTGCAAAAACTGTTGTTATTAATGTCTTGGAGTTCAAAACTAACACAGAAAAACTAGCCTACTGGAAATTCTTTGAGGGAAATGATGATGAGTTTCTCCTGTTAACTTTTCAGGATGGAATCCATCATACCTGGATAGCACGAATCTATGGGCTAGAGAACCATGACAGGGGAGCTACATATGCTAGTTCATTACCAAGAAGCAAGAAATTTCGCTGTTGCAGGGTTTAAAATAATGGCTGTTATATCATTATAATGGCCACTGTAAATGTTCAGTGCTCTCTTTATCATACATAGATACATATACATATCATACACACATGTAACGTGGAAAATTTGACAACTGTCATTGAATATAATATCAATGTATCATAAGACAAATAACAATAACTATTTTTATTTGTACCATTTCTCAAAACAAAAACTAGTTTTGAAAATCCAACATTTTTTCCATCAAGTTTTTCTCCATATGATAGTGTATATTCAAAAAAATCATTTTTTTAATCAATGAATGGTTATTGGCCAAATAACATCATTGTTTCCGGTTATTATCTATCATTTTCTACCATAACACAACAACAATGGTCAATCAACCAGGCAATGTTCTAAAACTAAAAATTTGAAACCACAACTTGTAGGGCAAATAACAGATATTATAACAGTTATAATGGTCAAATTACAATTCCTGTGGGGCACTATTATAATGGAACAACATCATTGGTGGAACCTTGCCCTGTAGTGGCATGTTTGCAACACCTCTCTCAAGCGTGTTGTGCATGCAGCCCTCATCAATTATCCCTCTGCCAAGGCCAACGAAGAATTTATAACTAGTTGTGGCAGTCTCTCCCTCACACTCTTGACCCAGAAGTTCAGATTGGTGTTCTTTTACAAATGTGCATGATATTTTCTTGATCAAAACTACATCATTTTGAATTTTGAGTGTGACAGAAAGATCAAACTTAGAAATGATTCTTATGATACGAATTAATTTTGACCCCAAATATTTCCAAATTTTAGAATAGGCATGGAGGATTTTTTGTGTAGAATCTCAAATAAAACTTTATCTATATTTTTTTCCCTCTTAAAAAGGTATTGAATTGATGTGCATTTGCACGTCTCCTTTTACTAGATCATTTAACAAGAGGGGAAGAAAAGGAAGAAAGCATGAACTAAGCTCTGCAGCTAACTTGGAAGGATGTAGCAAGAAAGAATCTGAAAGAGTTCACACTCTATGTATCCCTTCATTGGAATGATTTATGAATGAGGATGATTCATGACATCTAGTTGGTCAGCTCTTGATGACTACGGTCCATAAGTTTCAATATGAACTTTATTGGAAGAAAAGAGATGTTCTTTAAAAGACTATATTTCATCCATCAGAAAATGATACAAGATCCCTCCTCACAAAATTGACTAAAAGAAGGTAATGTTTACCAGACAATAGGACAAATAAAGTGGTGATCCTCACTTTTCCATTGACTTCCTAGAAGAGAATAGGCTACTCCAGTTACTTCAGTTGATGCATGATTGTAAATAACATTGGAATAACAAATCAATAGCAATAATCCCTAAGGTCAATAATTCTGGTCCCTACAGAGTCAAGAATCAGCCGGCATTTGTCTGCATGGCCTCACCTAGTGGCCTTTCATTGCCAGTCCTGATGCTGCACAACATTGACACGCTTACTGAAGACCTCTTGACTTTTGATGTTCCCACACATGAGGATGAAGTTAAGAAATTATTACTTAAGTTACAAGGCTAAAGGTTTTATGGAAATAGTCTCTATGATCCCCAAAATCTACCACCCTTCTTTTTAGCACATAAAGCAAACGAACCATTTAAATCAATGATCAACAATCTTTATCATGAAAGAAAAATGTCACAACCATCAAATTGTTTTAACAATATCATAAAGTCCATGGTGAACTAACAGTTCATCTAGGCCAAGGTCCTCATCTCCATCCATCATATCACAACCTTTTCCCAAAAACTCTGACCCCTGGTCTCCAGCTCCACTTGTTCACAAATCAATTCTCAAAATAGCATCGTTTCTTAAAGAACCCAAAAGATTGGCCAAATTTGTCCACTGCGTTGTAAACTACCTAACGCAGAATCATGCATTCTCTCTAATAGTTCCTGAAGGTTCACTCTCCATGCCATAGATGCAGCAACTCTACCCATTTCAAAGTTCAAGGCTTCTTTTTCACAAGGAAACCTCATCATGAACTTCATACACAACATTGTCCCTTCTTTCTGCACCTCTAGCTAGTATCCTAGCATAGCTACATCATGGAAAGACTTCAAACAGTACGGACCTCATGGTTTCCCAGGCAATCAATATAGACCCTGATAGGCCTTGATGGTCTTAACTAAGAAAAAACAATATATTTATACAGCTTTGGTCAAGATATTATGAATATGAAAGATACACGGGTGTGTCTTGATATTAAATCAATATAGTTGTTATCGGTCAAAATATCTCCAAAATATCCTAGACCATCAACACCATCTATATGCTGTTAACCAGCCCAATGACCCAGCCTCTCTCTCTCTCTCTCTCTCTCTCTCTCATCTGCAAGGGATGGAAAGAGCTCCCAGAGAAATTATTGAAAACAGAACTAAACTGGGGGATGCAGAGATAACACCACAATAAAAAGAACTATAACAGCCCAGCCTTAAACTAAATGGGGAAACTTAAACCACAAAGATAAGGAGAAACTGCCTCTACACTCAGAGTCCATTAGGAAGCACTCCATCCCAACAATGCCAAGATGTCCCTAAAAAGCCCTCCTTGACTGCACTTTTGACCAACCTTGTCACCTGGAATCCAATTAGTCTTCCATTTTAAATCCATTTTTCAACTTCCATCTTGTAGTCAACAAATGCTTAGCCTCCCTTCTAAAGCACCATATGGTATTTCAAAAAACTATTCTTACAAGATTTCTATTGATGGAGCCAAAAATGACAATAAAAAATTAACAAAAGTTAAAAATATTAGCATGCTATCAAATTAATTGAGACCAGAAGTAAGTGATCACCTTTTGTCAACAAGGTCAGTTTTGTTCCCAACAAGGACAATGATAACATCACCACCCTCTCAGTACGAACCTCCTCGATCCACTTTGAGGTGTTCAAAAAAGTTTGTCGGCCTACATCATTGCAATGCCAAATCAGTAAGGAGCTATCTCATGCAACAAAACATCTACCAAGAAAGCAGAATTTAACTAAATATTTTTTGCATATATAAGTTAGAGATCTAATTTTAAAAAACACCTTGCATCCAAAGTAGAGTATGAGACAATGCACTCACACTCTCCAGAACATTATCATGCAGATTCTAGACATGAATGTATAAACATACTTGCAACATCATATACAATTACTGCAACAGAGGAGTCCCTAATGTAGCTTGGAATTAGACTTCTGAACCGCTCCTGGCCAGCTGTATCCCTGTGGACAAATAGAAATAGAAACAAATAAGGAACAAAAAAAATGAAAGAAGGAACTTATATAATCATGATATGACATGATCTTTCTAAACAAGGAATTTTATAAAGTAAAAGGACAGGAGTTTCCTATTGTCACTTTCTTGGTTTTCATTTGCATCTCAAATATTTTGTGGTCCATCCTATGAAGCTTGAGATGAAATATTTCTTGTCTCTAAAATGGCTCTATTTTTAATCAACATCTAGGAAAAGGGTAACTACAATGTCTTTGCTCTGTTTCATGATAAGATATGTGGAGACAGAAATGTCACATTATATCGATGATTGTTATATGTGACATGTAGTTGTAATCCTACCAGAGTTGCAGCCTAACAGTTCGATCTTCAAGGTACATTGTCTTTGACAGAAAATCAATGCCAATTGTTGCCTGTCCATCAATGCAAAAATCATTAGGCATCAGAAAAGAACTCTATGCTTACAGAAAAGTTTTGTTGTAGTTGTAAATTAACTAAGGTACATCACATGCTAACACACAAGAACTGAAGGAAAGAAACTGATAAGAAATGCCAAAAAGAACAATTAGACCAATGGCAAAGAACTTTTGACTTTTTATGGTGATCACTATATTCCCATATAGAGTACTACATGCAAATAGCTATAGTGATTAAAAGGTCGAAAGACAAAGTTCTACACATTTGTAATTTGCAAGGGCAAACCTACATGTTGCTATAAGTCAAGCAGACTCTGTAATTTGGGACAGGTATGGGCAAGCGGATCTCTCAGCAGAGTTTAAAATCAAGAAACACTTAGGAAGTCAGCACAGGAATGAATCTCCAAGATATTTCTGCTACTAAGCTTTTGCTTAAAAATACAACTTGATCCAATGTGAAGATTATGAGCACTGCCTGTTTCAATAGTTTAAATCAACAGATATTCAAAAGAATCAACTCTAAAAACACTGGAAATAAAGATCATCGAGATTGCTGAAGATTCAAAAGATTCAACGTTCAATGATATATCCTTTTTTTTACAGGATCCACAGGGTAATTTTATAAACCAAGTTCCTTCAACTGTCTTGGTTCAAGAAAGTGAAGATTTGTTCTATATCAATTCACGACAATGCTCCACCCAAAACCTGATCGACCAGGATGTAATAAACAGGCGTAACAAATTTTCACCTTAAATTAATGGTCCAATCACATTCCATGAGTGTCCTCCTCCACTAAATTTTGGAGAACAAATGGTTAAGGTCTCATTTTGGAATCAGATATTAGCGAAAAATGGGTTATGGATGTTGTCTAGATCTTCGATGATGCACAAAATTTAGGTTTTCTTTTATAAGACGTCATTTTGTTGATGCAATTGGGTTTCTTAATTATGCATAAGCATATCATTTTGAGTTAAACAGTCTACTCATATGGTCAATCAAAAGACCACCCGTTCTTTAGGCATCAACTCCAGCAACATGGACATCATGCCAAATAGAAGAATGACAAGAAGAGTAATCTTGAGCTCATCCCTGCTTACATGAATGTGATCCTATATAGAAGAATAAAGAGAAAACTAGTCTTGAAATCATCCTTGCTCACATGGATGTCATTCCAAAAAGGAGAACAAAAAGAGATTTATTTTGACAAGAGGCTGATTCATAGTTCAGAATGGCTATTGAGTAAGCTTGCTAAAGAAGAACAATTATATGTATATATCTTCTCTTCAATCTTAGAGGAACTAAAGTGGTGATAATATATATATATATATATAATGAAATCGGTCTGAACTCCTAAAACCAACCCTAAGAATCAAAGTTAAATTTTGGGGTTAACATGTATTTTCTGGATGGATGCCATAAAATTTAACTGGAGTCAATCCCTTCAAACACTCCTTGGGGTAAGAAAAATCGGAGGTAAAATGGTTATTTGAGAAGAAGTTTAAATCATGTGAAATTAAAGAAAAAATAAAGCTTGCCCACTTGCTAAAAAATATCACAACGAGAAGGATTCAACTTCTTCAAGACTTCAATTTTTTGATAGAATAATCACTTTTTCAGTTACAGGTGCACTAGCATATAACATCAAAATACATGAAATGATTGTAAAAACTGTTCTTGTATGGAAAGATGGAAGAGGAAATTTAAATGGATCAAGAGAAGCGAAATATACATGTGGTGACTGGTCAAATATACAGTGGAAATCGATCAAATTATCCTACAGGCCTAAGCAAGCACTCAGGAGATGACATAACAAATTCAAGAAATCATGTTTCACGTGGCTCTGTACTAAACAAATTAGATAAATGTATATTTAGTAAGGCTGCAAATTATCAAATTCTATCAAATTCTTTCGGGGTTTTTCCCCAGACCTTCTTCCATGCAACATGTTCTTGATCATTTGCATGGTCATGACATCCTAGCAACGGTAATCCTAGATCTGTGCATCCACCCCCAAATTTATTTATTTGTTTATTTTAATCATGATTTACGACACGCCAAACGAATTCCGTAAGAGAGGAAACTATTCCTAAAATGCGATCTCAGTTATAAGCAGCTGACTGCAAACAATTAAACTATTGGATCAATCTAAATCACCAAAAAAACCCTTGAATAATTCAAGAAAAATAATAAAATGTCCATCTTTAACCAGTCTACCAACATAAACTGCAAAGCCCAGATCAACCCAGCTTCCCTTTTTCAACCAAAAGCAGAATAAAAAGGAAACAGAACCAATCACGATCCGACAGCGACAAAGCAAATCAAACGCTAAAGAACCAACTAAAACCGGATCTCGCGATTTCCAATACCCTGGACTAATCGAGGATCGAGGGATGATGGGATCAGCCTCACCTGGTAGGTGTTGTCGAATTTGTCGTACATGAATCGGGTGATGATGCTCGTCTTGCCGACGGACTGGTCACCGAGAAACACCAGCTTGTACTTGGCGAGGGCGGAGACCGGAGCCATTGCCGGAGATCTGTCGACAAAAAGCTGAGAGTCGAAGCGCTCGGATTTATCGCAAGGTTATAGAATGAGATCCCGGGCTCCGGCTTTGACGAGTCCAACTTGGGTTGGGTTAGTTTGACAGCCAACCAGCGACCATTTGGAGGGGGGAAAGTCTTATGCGAATTGGCTCCGCGCTCGTGCGAGCGCGCGTTAAAGTGTGCCATAGTTCAATGAACCATAATTCATATATTTATATGAGCATATAGTTAATATTTATATATCTTTATATATTAAAAATGATGCACAAAGATATTTTTTTTAAATACTAACATCCAATTGAATTAAGGTTGGGTTCATAACTTTGAATAAAATTTTAATTTAAAATTAGACTAGTTGGTGCTTGTTTGAATCCATTCATGCTATGTTTGATTTTATAAGATCTTGCTCAAACTAATTAAGCTCATGCTCTCTCATTAGTAATCTTAGTTATGAAGGTTAGAGAAATTTTAAGGGTAAAATTATGACTCAATTGAGTAGCATAAAAAAATTAAGATTATCAAGATATAAATCAAGATGACTTGGCTGGTGTTGAAAATGAACAAAACTTGGTAGAGTCTTACTGAACCTCTAATGACTAGTTGTATCAATGAGTTGAAAAAGTTGGTGGAGTTTTGTTCTAAATTTTTGTTTTCGCAAGCTTTTAATTCATTTGATTTGGATTATCATTCATGGATCATATTGAGTTATCTCAAATCAAACTAAGTTATCGTTTAGGTTAGACAATGTGAATGAGAGTAAGAACACATGATTGGAAGAGTTGATGGTTAAGAAGGAAGTGGAATTACTGCAATTTTAGGTGCATGTGTGAAAGAATGATTTAATCAAAAGAGTTTTTTTTATTATTTTCTTAAGGGGGTATTAGTTTGATGTTTGTTTATTTTCTACACTAATAACTTGATGTGGTTTTTTTGATCACTTGAAATATTAGATGGTAATTGTAGTAATGCCCTTCTTTTATTTGATTTCATACCTAGTTGTCGTTATTGAATTGTCTATGTATTTTTTATTATTTTTAAAAAATTAGAATAAATTAATTCAAAATTATCATATATATATTAATCAAATCATTTTTAATAATTTATAAAATCAAAATTATTTTTAGATGAGTTGAGTTTTTTTTTGGGTACAAACGGGCGATCACACCAATTTAGGTTGAGTCAACCCCAATTTATCAGAATACAAAATTTGAGCAAGCACAGGCGGGCACGGATCACCCGGTATCCAGCACCACGGCCCTGAATGATGGACAACTCAGGCAGCAATTCAGTCAGCCGCTGAATTCGCTTTCCGATAAATGTGCCGAATCTGAACAGTATCAGCCTGGTGAAGCATAGACCGAATGTCACATAACATCGGGTTAGACAGAATAGGAACGCTCAGATCTTGACGGAGCCAACGCACCACAGTGATAGAATCACCCTCAATAATAACCTGCGAATACCTAGATTGCGTATGGCTTAGGAAATACCAGCCCACGCCACATGCAGTTCAGCAGCCGGCACAGAGAGGTCAAGGATGCCAAAATCGCCAGCCGCAACCAAAGCACCATCAGGCCCACAGATAAGAAAAGCCGAACCCGCCAGTTGACCACGAACACTGCCATCAAAATTAAATTTGACAAACCCTAGTGGAGGGGGTTCCCAAGAGATGAAGACCGTACGACGGTGCACTGCAGAGGCAGCAGGGAACCCCAGATGCTAGAGCTGTCAGAGTCAAAGGTAGACTGATGGAAAATACTCATCTGAGAGAGACTGAGCAGTCCTGACAATCCGGTGAGGAGGATCAGAAACATCAGAGAAAATTTGACGATTCCAGGATAACCAAAGCTGATAAGCAATATAGGCAGCCAAGGAGCTGGAACGACCAAAGTTCCGTCTGGTGTCCCGACGAATCATCGTAAGGAAGGAGGTGCAGCACTGAACACTACTCTCACCCCATAGGCTGTAACCCGCAATCTGCCATACCAATCTCACTCTGGCACAGGAAAATATAGTATGGTCAGCAGTCTCGACCCCAGAACCGCATAGCGGGCAGGTAGGAGAGATCACCATGCCCCTCCCAGAAAGCAGGGAACACGTAGGAAGACAATCCCAAGCCATATTCCAGATGAATAGACGAACTCTTGGGTGGATGGGAAGCCTTCAAATCCAGGACCCATCCATCGCATACCCCGACTGAGATCTGTAATCCTGCATGAAGTCCCGGATGGGCGCACGGGTCAAGCAGGACCTCCTCCATAATCTAATATCTGCAGTGTGATCATGGAAAAGAGGGATAGAGAGAATGCGCTAGGAAAGCTCCGCACCAAATAAAAAGTTAATAAGGGGGCCATTCCAGGCGTTGTGATCCTGAATGATAAGGTCAGAGACTCTCATTCCAGTAGGGATGTTAGAACTGACAAAGGTGGGCCATCGAATCAACGGGGAATCAGCCAACCATGTATCCCTAAGGGTATCCACAAGGTGCCATCACCAATCATCCACGATGTACGTCTAAGAACAGTCGGAGCATGACGACAGACCTCTTTCCAGAAGAAAGAGCCGGTACGAATAGACTGAGGCTGACTCTGGGAGGACCAATCACCGTATTTGGCACGCATGAACGAACTCCATAAGCATCCAGGATCTAGCAAGAATCTCGATGCATGCCTAGTAATCAGCGCCTCTTTTCTGACAATAAGGGAATGAATCCCAAGCCCGCCCTCCGATAAGGGCCTGCAAACAGAATCCCAAGCTCGCAAGTGAATCCCATGGCCTTCCTGCATAGAGCCCCATAGAAAATCTTTGAATCATCTCTCCATCCTTCTTAAGCAGGACAACAGAATAGCTGCATTAGAAAGGATATAGAGAGGAAGAGCAGTGAGAACAGATCGGATGAGGGTAAGCCTGGCCATCATGGATAACCCAGAGACTTGCCAACCATCCAGACGATCACGAACACGGCGGTCCAGATCGGTGAAATCCGAGTAGCATGGCCGCCTTCCCGTAATAGGGACCCCCAGATAAGAAAGGTGATCAGCTTGAGCGAAAATACCCAAAATTTGCATAACAGACTCCCGAATAGAAGTTTTAGTCTTCGGACTGGAAGATATCATGTATTTAGCATTATTAACTTTCTGACCAGAAGCCCTACAGTAAGACTGGATCACTGAAACAAAAGCAGAAGCATTGCTGGTAGTATCCCTCCCCATCAATATGCAATCATCAGCAAACAGCAAATGAGATAACGATGGCCCTTGGGGCCCAGCACTGTAAGGATCTAGGAGAGAAACTTGCTGGGCCTGGTGAAAAGCTCTAGATAAGGCATCCGCAGACAGAATAAATAAGAATGGGGACAGGGGACATCCCTGCCTAAGACCCACCGCAGAGTAGAAGTAGTCCGTCTGACTACCATTAATAATAATAGAGAAGGACGGCCGATGAACACAAGTCCTGATCCAAGCAATAAAAATCTCATCAAACCCAAACTCCTGAAGAGAGCGAAAAAGAAAATCCCAACACACTCTATCATAAGCTCTCTCCATGTCCAGCTTGACAGCCATCAGACACTGGCGACTAGGGGCTCTATGAAGATCATGCATCACCTCTTGAGTTAACAGGACGTTATCAGAAATACACCGACCGGCTAGGAAAGCGCCCTGCTCAAGAGAGATCAGACGAGGAATCACCATCCTGAGCCGAGAGACCAGAAGCTGAGCACACACCTTATATAAGATCGTACACAGGCTGATAGGCCGAAAGAGTTTGAATCATACATTTTTTTTTTAATCCGAATGATATTGACCCTATTCTTTTTAACAACTAGAGATTTTGTGTTCAACTCTTACCTGGTATATCTTTAAACTTTAGATTTGAATATTTATAGTATAAAAAATTATAATGCGGAGTCTCCCCCCTCTATCCCCTACTCTCCCTTTAAGAAAAAATTGCATTAATTTTTTATTTAAAATTATTAAAATTTAATTCATATAAGGAATTATTGTTCTATGTTTTATAACGAAAAATAAGTTTTTTTTCTTCTCCATCCATAGGTGGTCAAATAATTGAAAATTTTGCAAGAAACCACAAACCAAGCCAACAAATATGATCAAATATATTTTAAAAGTTTGATAAAAAAAACTAATCCAAATCAAGCAATGCTCCAAGTCCATCCACTAGTCCAATTAACCTCATTAGCGGGCCAAAATCACATGACCTAAAAACTCGAGTGAAAGTTAATGAGTAGCAAGTTAACTTGAGTAATAAGCACATCACATATTTCTTTGCCATTCAGTATAAAACTAAACTTGGGTATCACAATCTAAGCTAACAAACATGAGAGGATAATTAAATGCTTGTTTAGGATTGGTTCATGGAGGTTGTTGATGCCAAATCACCATCCTCGAACGTCCATGAGCGTCCGATCGCCTCCTTCAGCAAGCTCGGGATTCTTCGGCGAGCTTTTTGCGCATGAGAGCCTGCAAACAAGCCCCTGGGACCGAAGATTATGGCAGAGACCCTCCGACGCTCAAGTTAATACTCTGAGCAAAAGCTGTGAGCTTGAGTAAGCTCGAAAGAGAAAAGAAGAGAGAGGCTTAGAGCCGTGCTCTCTGTGAGCAAGAATGAGCGTTTGGGAGTGTAGTGAGCTGTTGTATTTTTTTGGAGTTACTTGATCGGGGGTCCCTCTTACCCATTTTATTGGTGCTTAGAGTCTGTCAGCCTTGGGGCATGATCACTTGTCAGAGCATTGATGATGGGGGCAGCACAGTGGGGCTGGCCTCCATGTGATTTGTCAAAGTTACAGGCCATATCCCGTCAAATGTGGATGGTTGCATAGTTGGTAGGTATTGCTTGGTTTGGACAGCTGTTGTAGGCTACTGCAAGGTGTGGCCAACCGTTATGGTGTTTGCCAGACGTATCCCCCACACCATCCTTCTGCTGTCCTGTGTGGACAGTGATGGGTGATAAAGTCAGGCATGTGGGCCTCAAAGTATAGCCACCGAGGCAAAAGATAAAATTTGGTGTTGAAGTTGGCTCTGTCTCTCGTGGAGTATTGATTATAGAGTACATGCATGACACTGTTCATGCCCTTGGATGAGCTCCAGAGAAGGTCATGGGTGAACATTTGCATGGCACTGTTCATGACCGAGCACTGTTCATGGCCAAGGGGAAGAGGCCGAGCACTGTTCATGGCCAGGGGAAGAGGCCGAGCACTGTTCATGGCCGAGCACTGTTCATGACCGAGGGGAAGAGGCCGAGCACTGTTCATGGCTGAGCACTGTTCATGGCCAAGGGGAAGAGGCTGAGCACTGTTCATGGACGAGCACTGTTCATGGACGAGGGGAAGAGGCCGAGCACTGTTCATGGCCGAGGAGAAGAGGCTGGTACTGTTCATGGCCGAGCACTATTCATGGCCGAGGGGAAGAGGCCGAGTACTGTTCATGGCCGAGAGGAAGAGGCCGAGCATTGTTCATGGCAGAGAGGAAGAGGCCAAGCACTGTTCATGAATGAGCACTGTTCATGGCCGAGGGGAAGAGGTCGAGCATTGCTCATGGCCAAGGGAAAGAGGCCGAGCACTGTTCATGGCCGAGGGGAAGAGGCCGAGCACTGTTCATGGCTGAGGAGAAGAGGTCGAGCACTGTTTATGACCAAGGGGAAGAAGCCAAGCACTATTCATGGTCGAGGGAAAGAGGCGGAGCACTGTTCATGGCCGAGGGAAAGAGGCCAAGCACTGTTCATGGCCAAGGAGAAGAGCATAGTTGTCAAACCCGGCCCGGACATTGACCCGGCCAAGGGCTCGGGTCACCGAGTCACTGGTTCAACCGTTGGGTCACTGGTTCAACCATCGATCAATTATATTAATATAAAAATATATTTATATTAATAAAAATTAATTTTTAATAAAAAATCTAAGGTTAACATGATAATAAAACCCATGACCCAAACCGGTTCGGGTTGGATTGATAGGTTCATGGATGAACCGGATGGGTTGACCGGGTTATTCTGGGTCACTTACACATTCGGTTTTATATTGAAACCGGACCGGCTTGGCCTTCGGGTCCCAGTTCAACCGTCCAACCAGCTGGTTCAGTCTGGTTCTGACAACTATGGAGAAGAGGCCGAGGGGGTATCTTCCTGAGGCCGAGGGGCTGTCTAGTTGAGGGCCGACTCCAGAAATGACTGGTCCGATTCCAGTGAGATTACTATTGGCCATGGGGCTCATTGGCCCCATTAGATGCCCCTCACACTCCTGAGTTTGTGCGACCGCATGCCCTGCATCCGCCAAGCGAAAGGAGTGTAGGAATTGTAATATATTTCTTTTGCACTTGTCTTTGCACTCCAGCTTTGGATAGTTTTCGTCTGCGTTGTGTGGACTTGTCACCACGTCTGCATGCTCTTTTGGGCTTTTGTCTGCTCAAAGACTTTAAGTAATGTTGGAGGTAAATTGATTACCTTAGACTGGCTGGGAGCAGCCAGTAATCCTCTCCCGACGTAGGGTCTGGAAGCGGATGCCCTTCAATTGTGTGTTGAGGAGTTGGTTTCTCCTAACTTTGAGTTGACTTTGGGTCTTCTACTTTTATCATAAAATTTGGAGATGGGTGCTCGTCAACTGTGAGCTAGGGAGTTGGCCTCTCCCTACTATGAGTTGACTTAGGGCTTCTTCTTAAATGGCTGAAAGCGACCAGCAATATGTTGCAAGTGTATAATTTAAATAAAGGTATTACTCGGTTGGCCACTGGCCACTAAGACAGAGTTGAAGCCGCTGAGGCTGAAATGAAGCTGTTGAGACTATGATGATGCCATTGAGGCTGTGACGAAGCCGCTGAGGCAAAGTTGAGGCCGTTGAGAGCCTTTTGAACCCCGGAGGGTGACCCGAGAGTCGTGGGATGAGACCATGCTCTGAAGCCTTTTGAACCCCGAAGGGTGACCCGAGAGTCATTGGGATGAGACCATGCTTGGAAGCCTTTTGAACCCCAAAGGATGACCCGAGAGTCGCTGTGATGGGACCAAGCTCGAAAGCCTTTAACCCTAGAAGGTGACCTGAGGGTGCTTGGACCAGGCTCAGATGCCTTTTGAACCCTGAAGGGTGACCCGAGAGTCGTTGTGATGGGACCATGCTCGGGAGCCTTTAACCCAAGAGGGTACCCTGAGGGTGCTTGGACCAGGCTCAGGTGCCTTTTGAACGTCCGAAGGATGACCCAAGAATCGCTGTGATGGGATCATGCCTGGGAGCCTTTAATCTCGAAAGGTGACCGAGGGTGCTTGGACCAGGCTCAGATGCCTTTTGAACCCCGAAGGGTGACTTGAGAGTCATTATGATGGGACTATGCTCGGGAGCCTTTAACCCTGGAGGATGACCTAAGGATGCTTGAACCAGGCTCAGGTGCCTTTTGAACCTTGAAGGATGACCTGAGAGTTGAGAGTCATCAGATGCCTTTTAATCCCAAAGGGTGACTTGAGAGTTGAGAGTCGCCATGTGTCCTTTAACCCCAGAGGGTGACCTGAGAGTTGAGAGTCGTCAGGTGCCTTTTTCTTTTGACGTGAAGTATAGGAACGGTTGCTCGGCTGGCCATTGTTCACTGAGACAGAGTTGAAGCCGCCGAGGCTAGAATGAATCCATTAAGACTTTGACGATGCCATTAAGGTTGTGATGAAGTCGTTAAGGCTAAGTTGATGTCGGCGCTGGAGTCGGTCTTTGTTGTCGACGCCGCTGTCAGTCTTTCTGCAGTGCATTCAAGTATTAATGAAAAGAAGCTTTTCTCACAATGTAGTGTACTTAGCTTTTGTAGCTTTTTAGCCTTTGTGTCGTGTTCGATGAAGCTGGGGGTCGGCATGGAGTTGGGACAAGAGCTTTCCTTAGCTTTTCCTGGTGCTGGATTGAGGTATTTGTGGAGGCGAAGAAAACTATTCGAGAGTGGAGAAGAACCTGCATTGTTGGTCTCTTTTGGTATTAATGGAGCCCTGACATCCAAGTACAAGGAAGTCCATAATGATCCCTCCACCCAACGTCCTCTCTTTGTCCTCTTGCTGGCACCAAGCTTCCTTCCCTTCATATGTTAAATCTTGTTCATTTAAGTTTGCATTGCATGGCACTGGCTGGGACTTGACTACGTCCTTGATTCTCTCCTGCATAGCCAGGCTAGGACCTTGCTTCTTAGAGGGAACCCGGCTGGAAAGATGTGCCAGGTGATTATGATGATGTGGCACTGGATGCAAATGGTTTAGAGGGAGAAAAGCGGCCGAGGAGGAGTGCTGATCAGCTTCCTATCGGCCGAAGATAGCCTCGGGGTTGCACGCATCTTGTGGATTACGACTGTACGAGTAGAAGAGGCTGTCATTGTGAAGTGTCCTTGGAGGAACTTGTCTCCTTCTGCTGACTTAGATACATCAGCCCGCCGATGGTCTACCCCCGGAGAACCAGGGAACCAAGTTGATTGGAGTGGGGGTATCGCTGCCCTTGCTTGGGCTTCCCCTCGCGTCGCTATCTGTAGGAGAGGAGGCCGTTTGGATGGCGAGCGGTGGTGCTCTTGCTAGTGAGCTCTTGCTTTTGAGCTTGAAGATGCTCATGCTAATGAGCTTGATGGTGGTGAGCCTTTGCTAGGGAGATCTTCCGCAGGATGGATGACGGTTGGCCTGAGCAGCAACTAAAGAGGGAGCGGAAGCTCTTGCTGGCTGCTGTGTGGCCGTGAGATATTGCTTCTGGAGCTTTTGGACAGTTGCCATTAATGCTTGGATTTGCAAGGTGACGTTCGCATGATGTTCTGCTTGAATGGTCTGAGATAGTGGTGATGATGGAGTAGAGCGGCTGGCATTCTATTGCTTGGCTCAACTCGTTGAGGGTGCCCCAGCATGACAGGCGGAAGCCTCATGGGTTCTTGTCATCACCATCTTTTTATCCATCATTGTTGTCGTATAGGGAATGCGGGCTTGTAACTAGGTGTTACAGAGCTCTGCTCTCTCCCCCTACCTGGTGCGCCAATCTGTTGATGCCAAATCACCGCCCTCAAATGTCCACGAGCATCCGATCGCCTCCTCCAGTGAGCCTGGGATCCTCCAGCGAGCTTCTTGTGCCTGAGAGCCTGCAAAAAGCCCTGAGGACCGAAGATTCTGATGGGGACCCTCCAATGCTCAAGTCAGTGCTCTGGGCAACAACCATTAGCTTAAGTAAGCTCGAAAGAGAGAAGAAGAGAGAGGTTAGAGCTGTGCTCTCTGTGAATAGAATGAGCATTTGGGAGTGTAGTGAGCTGTTGTAGTTTTTTGGAGTTACCTGGTCGGGGGTCCCTCTTACCAATTTTATTGGTGCTGAGAGTATGTTAGTTTTAGGGCATGATCACTTGTCAGAGCATTGATGATGGGGTGTAGAGAGAAATAAATCTTCGAGACATGCATATTTTAAAATTTGATAACAATTATCAATGCAAATTTTAAAGATTAAATATTAATCAATCTAACATGCATCAAGATCATATCTTTGCCTTATATATAGGATCGTTTGATCTAAAATGTGCATATAAATAAAATCATCAAGATCATATCTTGATCCTCAAGGTAAGAAGTCGTACTTCTTGCCTTGAATTATGCCTTAAGATCTAGGGATCATATCACCTACCTTAAGGGCGGTTGGTAAATCCTTTTATGCTCTGCAGCCGTTCAATCGCCTGGCCTCTAGTATCGTCCACACGAAGCCCGAATGATCGGATTTCCAGGAGTGCTAGCTCACGGAAAAATAAATTTGCTGATCTTGAATCCTTCCATTGAATCTTCCTCCAAGATCTATCACGCTTCCGCTAACACCAAATCACCAGGATTTTCTATTCTAACTATTTAGAATTTCAATCCACGACATATCGTGTGTTGTTGTTCTGTGTAATCTGGTGAGGGATATCCTCTATTTATAGTCTCATTTAGCCAGCCCATTGAATTCTAACATTTAGAATTCCGTTGTTCGGTAAAAAGCAAAGAGACGTCGAACCAAAGAGATGCGGCGTTTGGTTAATTCCGACGTTCGGAGAAAACCAAAGAGACGCGGCATTCGGTTAATTCCGACGTTCAGTGAAAACCAAAGAGTCGCAATGTTTGGCTAATTCCGACGTTCGATGAAAACCAAAGAGGTACATGAATTCTAACACTTAGAATTCCAATGGAAGAAGATTAATGTCAGCATTAAATCTATATGAGAATTTAATCTCTCATGAGATGAGATTTTAGCCATCTCATCATGTGAGATCCTTATGTGAGAGGTTTGGGTTCAGGTGATGGTTTAATCTGATCTAAATTTATTGGACTGAACCCACATAGATCATGGTCCTAGCCCAAATCAAATTTGGCTAGTCCTAAATCTATTTAAATCCAAATCAAGTCTAATTTCATATCAATATTTGAAATTGACTAGTCCTTCTAATAGACTTAAACCAAATTGAATCTTATTCACTTGTACTTAACTCAATTGAGATAATTCAATCAATCAAATTGATTAATTAAATCATATACGATTCTCAATCGTTGATCAGCAAATTAGATCATCCTAGGAAACTTCTATGCGTGTGACTCTCTAGGTTCGAACCTAAGCCGGTAGCATAGAAGCAACTTTCTATACTAATCGATGTGCCCATCTAGCAATGGAACCCGACGTCCGGATAGGTCGAAGAGTTGCCGTGCAAACTCCAAGAACCCTAAGAAACAGTTACCATATAATTCATCCTCTTGACCATAAATGCTAAGGATGGCTTAAGAGCATGTCAATTCTAAACAGCAAATCCATAAAGTGATTTCAATTTTAGTGATCATGTGACTTTCACATGAAGTGCCTTGGCCAAGGTCTTACTAAATTGAAACACAAGCATTTTCCTTTTAACAGGATAGGTCAAATTCCATCTTAATCCACAACTGACACCACAAGTTCTTGACTGCACCCAGTAACTTTCATAGTTGGATTAGAAATCCAGGTGGTCCGGCACCTAAGTACAATGAGTTGCTTGTAAGCCACTGGTTGTGATCTTCAGGTTGAAGGATACTTATACCTATATCTTCTCGGATTAACTCTTGACAGTAGAGTATCCGAAAATGAGTCACGTTCGGTGAAATGTACTCCTACACTTTCACCTGTATGTCATACCAGTGTCTCTACACTCCTTGGTTAAGAGGACAACCAACAAATATGATATACAGCGTCCTATAATTGATAGTACTATGGCCCTATCATAGTATATCATTTGGTCGTGAACTCTTTTAAAGACTTTCAAAGATAAATCCTCCTTTATCGTGAAGGAAGATCCTGAGGGCTTCATTACCATTAGGAGTTTTAAGAAGATGTTCTTGTAATGAATAAACTGCCAAATAACTTTTTAATATATCAATTTATATACAATTACATTAGCACAATCATCAAATGATTGGCTTTAGGATATAATTCCCAACAAACTCCCACTTAGCCTAAAGCCACTCATTACAGTATTTAATACATCTTCAATTTATAGTCATCAAACTACTTGATGTTGAGTGCTTTAGTAAATGGGTCACCTAGGTTTTCCTTTCCATCAATCTTCTGAAGATTTATGTTACCTCGGTCTACAATCTCTCGTATAAGATGAAACCGGCGCAGTATGTGCTTGGTGCGTTGATGTGCTCATGGTTCCTTGCTTGAGCTATGGCACCAGTGCTGTAACTGTACAACAGGACTGTCCATCTATGGAAGGTGCCACTCCAAGCTCGGAGATAAACTTTTGCAGCCACACAGCTTCTTTCGCAGCATCTGATGCAGCGATGTACTCTGCCTCGCACATCGAATCTG
>UESW01002461.1:186695-215760 GCA_900491605.1 Calamus simplicifolius
CTTCATTTTGCTAGTCATCAAAATTTTGGATTCTGGAGCAAAAGGTGGTGAGGAATTTAAAGAGGAGTACAATGATAACCTTGTTGTAGTGGCATATGTCAAATGTACAGAAGTTACCCAATAAGGAATCTGTTTTGTCAAATGTACAGAAGTTACCCAATAAGGAATCTGTTTTTAGTGATTTGGTGCACCATTCCAGCAGTGCTTTTCTGTCTTATGAGCATGAGATCAGTATATATGCGCATGTTGGTGATGCCTATTTTTAGTGCACTCTGAGTTTTCTTGACCTCTATCTTTTGAATGGACTAGTAATTAGATAACCCAAGAAGAGAAGAAACACTTTAAAGAAGAAGATAAAATTCAGATGAAAATTTCTTGCATTTTTATTTTAAGGTTATTAATGCATATTCAGCATAACATTATATGTACTCTTTTGTTTACTGAATATCCTGCAAGGTGAGATGCAATGCTGAGGTGGTGCTGAATTTGTCAAAACAATGGACAGGGTCATTTTGTTCCCATATTCAATTATGCTCTCTCTTCCTTGTTATGGTGGTTGTTTAAATCAAAGTTTTAAATCTTATAAGACGGAGCTGTCCCACTTTTTCAATTGAATGGAAAGCACCGTTGTTCCATCCCATGCTGACATTTGAGATGGGGAATGATACACCGATTGAGATGATGGAATGATGATAAAATGGTTCTATCCCAACACTTGGGATGATGATCCATCTCGGCAACCCACGGGACTTTCTGCTGGGATTTTGTTTAGCCTTGAGACTTTTGAGCAGAAGCATTTTAGCCCAAGAAGACATTACCAGTTTTAAGCCAACTGACCTTGACCTTAGGCAAACATGGTGAAAGTCAACCATTTGAGTATTTGCCTAAGCAGGGTAACTCACTTAGGCACCTAGGCATTTGTCAAAGTGTGGCCTATGCTTCCAAGGAACTTTCCTAGGTCTCCTAGGCAAGGCAAAGCAGCATAACCTTGATTGGTTGAATGTCTGGGCTCTCTTATTTAGCTGTCTTTGAAAATCTCATTCTGAAAAAGAAAGTAAATTATAGATCATTATTGGAAATCAAACTTAGCACTAATATGAAATCTAAGATGTTTGATATATAATGTTCTTCACCTTGTTCTTATTGGATGACATACCGTATGACAAAGAGGAATGATGTGTATGGTAATACAGTATGTAGGTTTCTAAAGATTCAATAAAAGGGGTCAAGTTGGCATAAGACACTCAACATTTAATTGAGAGAATCAATAGTTTAATGTTAAAAAAAAAAAATCTGTAAACTTTTGTGATCAGAGATATTTGAAGCAACCTTAGCTGGTTTGCAACTAAATTTCTTTCAACTTTGGTAACAAGGATCCGGATTTTGTAATACCCATAGGAGATATTGAAGCATAAAATTTTTATTGCCACTTTTTCTTTTTATGTGTGCACATTCTACCTATATGCAATCTTTATTTTCTCAATTAGTATATTAACATTTTATAAATTGCCATACCTGGCTAATGTTATAAAATGCTTGCTGAATAAATAAGCACATCCAAGGTTGAATATATGCTGATGTCAAGACATGACAATAATAGTACAAATTGATATGTTCATCTTGACATATACTCGCACTTTAAGCTTACCACTTGATGGAATTTCATCTCTTATAATTATTTTGTAGCTTGGTTTTATGATAAAAGTGCCCTTGAAGAGATATGGCTTAAAAAAATAAATCTATGACCTTTATCAATAACTGAAGATCAGAAATCGTTTTATCGAACATTGAATATAAGGATAATGGATTTTCTTTTCTGAAGCAGAATAATGAGGAGCAAGATGGGCGAAAGTGTCCAAGAAGTGAAATGGGAGCAAGAAGTGAAAGAAAGTGCTCATCGTACAAGATGCATAACCACTAGCATGAAATATAATGATAATCAAAAGAAAAAGTAAAGATGTGTCTGAAACAAGTAATTGCAATCATAGAGAGACAGAAGAAAGATCTGTGCAAATAGTACTTGCATGTAGCCATAAGTGGTGCAAATAAATAGGAAATGAGAAGTAGTTTAGAGAAAGAAAAGATTATTAGAAGGAAAAAAGAAGGGTTAATACCAGGTTGGTACGGGCAAAGGATTACGAGCAGCATCATTTCCATATGCACTTATGGCTTTACACATGGATAGTGAAGGAGGTGTCTGTGTGTTCGCATGCTTGCATGATGTAGTGGGAGGGACAAAAGAGCTCATTACACAATATATAAATGTCCTTTATGTAATAATGTGGGTGCGGGCATGTGTGCATGTGTATGAGATAGAAAATGTTGGCATGTACACCTTTTCCTTCTCTTGTGCTCCACTATATTTGGAAAAAAGAAACAAAAGACAAAGGTACAAGAGGAATGAGTATATATACTCTGTGGAAAAAACTAAGCTATCATGAACCTTAGTTATTGCAAGAAACTTAACTTTGCCCACATGCTGATCACATCTTGAGAGAGTTTGGCTTGTTATTGTGAAATTTCTTTTGCAAACTCTAATCTAGTGCTCTTTATGCTGGGTGAGTATTGATGAATTTTGCATTTAATAACATTCTTACAAGTTATTGTTGTTGCAGGTTGTTGCCTACTAGCATCTTGCTGTGTGTCTCTAGCCTAGCACAATGGTCTCCTTTGAGATGAATGATATCAAAAGTATGAATTCGTATCATAGATATTCTTTCTGTTACATGCTTGTAGGTGTAATGTATACATGGTTTATAATCATTTCGCCCTTTTCCTTATTTTGTTGCAATTCACATATCCACTGTACATCTTAGTGAAATAATGTTTTGTTTTCGAAACTTTTAGACCAGCTGGAAAGAAATAATTTATATGTAACTAATTATGATCTTTTAACAATCCATAGTAAGGTAAGGATAGAGGTAAGGTAGACCTAAACTAAGATAGACAGAACTAATTAAAAAAGATATAACTATTTATAATTTGAATGTCGACTTAGTCTGAATAGAGCAGAGTGGAGGAAGTAGATTCATGTAGCCGACCCCATGTAGTTGGGAAAAGGCTTAGATGAGTTGAGTTGAGTTTAATTATGATGATATTTTTCCATCACTAATTGTCATTTTCTATTATAATGGCCATTATAATAGGTAAACTCCATGTTTACCCAGTTTGTGCTGAAATCTGTATAGGATGATAGTTATTTCTCTTATAATGATGAGGTCTTTTATTTGGGATATTGGTCTTGTGGAAACCTTGTGTTGCACATCTTGTTCCTTCTTCTTATAGCCATTAAATAAGGGAGGAGTTCCATCTTGAGGTGGGGCACTTGCTTCGCATACAAAATTCTTCAAATCATTTGTTTGAATTTGAAAAAGTCGAAGACATCTTCTTGGAAAAAACACTTTACGATCAAGCTTCCTATTCCATTGATTTTCAGATCTCTGTGGTACAACAGAGTTCGTATGAGTCTCATGAAGGGATCTGAAATAATTAAGATATGTTAGGGAGGACACAAAATTTACAACCTTATGATCTCTCATGTTTCACAAGTGACTGAATACTGCAAGCAATCTTATTTCTATGCATGAAAAAGGGATTCAACACATGAATTTTAATATCAACAGCACTAATAGACGGTCCAGAGAAATGAGAGTGCTCACCTTGAATATACTCATGTCAAAAGAGGAGTGCTAGTGAATGGCTTGCTTGATGAGAATCATCAGTTATGAAGCACTTTTCTCTTTTTAGTTTCCCTGTATCTAAAACTAACCTTCTTGACCAGTACATCTGTGCAAAGAAACTAAATGATACCTTTTCTTCAAGATATCCTCCTCCTTGTGTATGGTATACCATTACAAATGCATCTCTTATTCATGTACAAGGCATCTGATGATTATCATAGTTGGGCATCCAAGAGGCCCTATAGTATATGGGGTTATTGGTCCTATTTTAATTTGAGCTTCGTCTAGGTATCTATTTAGAACTATAATATCTTTAAAAGATTAAAAGAAAATATTAGGTTTATATGCTTAAAACCAAAATTGAAAGTGGAGGAGTGCTTCGGGAGTATTATATGATCGATCATCCTATTAAAATTGAAAGAAAAATTTTATAAAACCGCTATTAGGTCAACTATGCTATATGGAATAGAGTGTTGAATAATACTAAAACAACATGCGAATAAATTAAGTGTAATAGAAATGCTTATGTTAAGATGGATATATGGTAAAACTTTAAAAGATAGAATTAGAAATAAATATATAAGAAAAATGATAGGAGTAGTCCCAATTGAAGATAAAATGAGAGAAAATCGATTACGGTGGTTTGATTTTCAGATCTCTGTGGTACAACAGAGTTCGTATGAGTCTCATGAAGGGATCTGAAATAATTAAGATATGTTAGGGAGGACACAAAATTTACAACCTGGTGATCTCTCATGTTTCACAAGTGACTGAATACTGCAAGCAATCTTATTTCTATGCATGAAAAAGGGATTCAACACATGAATTTTAATGTCAACTGCACTAATAGACGGTCTAGAGAAATGAGAGTGCTCACCTTGAATATACTCATGTCAAAAGAGGAGTGCTAGTGAATGGCTTGCTTGATGAGAATCATCAGTTATGAAGACTTTTCTCTTTTTAATTTCCCTGTATCTAAAACTAACCTTCTTGACCAGTACATCTGTGCAAAGAAACTAAATGATACATTTCTTCAAGATATCCTCCTCCTTGTGTATGGTATACCATTACAAATGCATCTCTTATTCATGTACAAGGCATCTGATGATTATCATAGTTGGGCATCCAAGAGGCCCTATAGTATATGGGGTTATTGGTCCTATTTTAATTTGAGCTTCGGCTAGGTATCTATTTAGAACTATAATATCTTAAAAGATTAAAAGAAAATATTAGGTTTATATGCTTAAAACTAAAATTTAAAGTGGAGGAGTGCTTCGGGAGTATTATATGATCGACGCATCCTATTAAAATTGAAAGAAAAATTTTATAAAACCGCTATTAGGTCAACTATGCTATATGGAATAGAGTGTTGGATAATACTAAAACAACATGCGAATAAATTAAGTGTAATAGAATGCTTATGTTAAGATGGATATATGGTAAAACTTTAAAAGATAGAATTAGAAATAAACATATAAGAAAAATGATAGGAGTAGCCCCAATTGAAGATAAAATGAGAGAAAATCGATTACGGTGGTTTAATTTTCAGATCTCTGTGGTACAACAGAGTTCGTATGAGTCTCATGAAGGGATTTGAAATAATTAAGATATGTTAGGGAGGACACAAAATTTACAACCTTGTGATCTCTCATGTTTCACAAGTGACTGAATACTGCAAGCAATCTTATTTCTATGCATGAAAAAGGGATTCAACACATGAATTTAATGTTAACTGCACTAATAGACGGTCCAGAGAAATGAGAGTGCTCACCTTGAATATACTCATGTCAAAAGAGGAGTGCTAGTGAATGGCTTGCTTGATGAGAATCATCAGTTATGAAGCACTTTTCTCTTTTTAGTTTTTCTGTATCTAAAACTAACGTTCTTGACCAGTACATCTGTGCAAAGAAACTAAATGATACATTTTCTTCAAGATATCCTCCTCCTTGTGTATGGTATACCATTACAAATGCATCTCTTATTCATGTACAAGGCATCTGATGATTATCATAGTTGGGCATCCAAGAGGCCCTATAGTATATGGGGTTATTGGTCCTATTTTAATTTGAGCTTCGTCTAGGTATCTATTTAGAACTATAATATCTTTAAAAGATTAAAAGAAAATATTAGGTTTATATGCTTAAAACCAAAAATGAAAGTGGAGGAGTGCTTCGGGAGTATTATATCGACGCATCCTATTAAAATTGAAAGAAAAATTTTATAAAACCGCTATTAGGTCAACTATGCTATATGGAGAGTGTTGGATAATACTAAAACAACATGCGAATAAATTAAGTGTAATAGAAATGCTTATGTTAAGATGGATATATGGTAAAACTTTAAAAGATAGAATTAGAAATAAACATATAAGAAAAATGATAGGAGTAGCCCCAATTGAAGATAAAATAAGAAAAAATCGATTACGGTGGTTTGGACATATTTCTCCACTTTTAACAATGTATGGTACCAAAACTAACATGGATGTAATTTGAGAGCCTGATTCATGTAGCCGAGTAGTTGGGAAAAAGGCTTAGATGAGTTGAGTTGAGTTGAGTAGGCTTAAAACCAAAATAGTTGTTACAATATTATATCCTGGGTGTCTATTTTTTTGCTACTTTTTCTTATTTCATAAATGTGAAACCCATCTTGTCTGGTTCATTAGTATTTCCATGCCATTTGTAATATCACATTTAAAGAGTCCTTGTTTTTTGGTTTGATGCACCATAAGGCAATCTATTATTTTATGCTCATGATGTTTACATGATTGTCTGCTGTCTTCTGACCTTGAGTTTGCATATGAAACAGAGATTGGACTGGGACTGACAGGGTTTGGTGTATTTTTTCACTTTTGGGAATCATTTTCTTCTTCGACAAGGGACTGCTAGCAATGGGGAATGTAAGTTTTTCCCCATCTACTTTCATGCATCCCTTTCTATTTTTCTAGTGTTGTTTCCCCTGAGAAAATGATAGAATGCATGCTCAACCATCGGGTATTTTTTTTTCTTTTGGTTTTTTTGGACTGCATCAGATTCTCTTCCTGTCAGGCGTGATGTTAACCATTGGGCTGAAATCCACCATGCAATTCTTCACCAAGCGTAAAAACTACAAGGTTTTTACTTGTAACAATAAGTCAACTTATCATTTCACTAACCATTTTGTTTTAACTTAAATGCATCCTGATTTGACAGGGTACAATCTCATTCGGAATTGGCTTCTTTCTTGTCCTGATTGGGTGGCCTGTCTTTGGCATGATCTTGGAGTCCTACGGTTTCATTGTTCTCTTCAGGTTAGCATATTCCTCTTCTCCCTTTGGAGCATTGATGGTTGTATATGCTGAAAGGCTTGTGTTGCTAGTTATTAGCATTTAAAAATTAGGCATCGCCACTCTTTGCTTTTCAAGTCTTGAGCTTTGCTAGATAGCTGGTGAATATGAATCTCTGATGTTGTGGATGGAGTTTTGTGTTTAGATGCTTTTTTCCCCCTCCCTTTTTCCTTTTTTTTTTTTCTTTCAACTTTTTTGGTCTCAAGTGCTGATTTGATTTATCTGGCAGTGGCTTCTGGCCAACTCTTGCAGTTTTCTTGCAAAGGATTCCTGTGCTTGGTTGGCTATTCCAACAGCCATTTGTGACATCGGTAAGATGATGTCGTTTTACCCTGGGAACTTTCCTTTTGGGGGCGATGTTTCTTTTGAAACCTATTTATCTTTTAAAGTTTTGGTGCTAAACATTTTGTTGTTTATTTTCATTTCTTGCCGTGCAGTTCCTTGATCGCTACAGAGGCAAACGTGTACCTGTGTAACAATGATCTTGTCACTACCGATTGGAACAAAGTTTTTTGTAAGATAGCAGTCCAACATTAGCTGTCGGACTGTTGATATTGTCACTCTTGCCTTGCTGCGTGTGGTGGCCGGTGGCTTGGTGGCCGGTTGCAAGCCAATTACGTCTATCATTTAGTGAGGTAATTTCTTTGTAAGGCAGCATATTTCTTGTATGTCAAATGTGATACAGAAGCTAAATGCTGCCTCCTGTCAGCTGTTCACTTTGTGGTATTGATTGTAACTGCTTGACATCTTCCTACTCATATAGATATGGTTAAATCAGAAATATGTTACACTATTGGCTTCATGATTGGTGGCCGTGCTTAAACTGATGTGTACGTCGTGGGTAAAAGTTTAATGTATTTGGTATTTTTCTGATAGTAATTTAGGAAGTTATAGGGGGAGTTATTGGGCGAGGTGCCCAGTTGACAGGTCCCACCCACCCTGCAGTGGATACAACTTTTCAACAGGGGAAGATAGATTTGTCAAATTTTTTTTTTTTTTTTTTTTTTTTTTTTTTTTTGGTACAAGCGATGATCACATCAATTTAGGGTGAATCAAATCTGTTAGAATACAAAATTTAGTCAAAACAGCATGGCAAGGATCTTCCTGCTTTCCATTTGTTTTTATAAGTTGCAACAAGAGAAGCCTAACAAATGATTTTACAACAGGATAAAAAGGATTTTTAACAGAAAAGTTACCAAATAAGAAACCCCATTGCTGCTCGTTTCAAAGTTACAGTTAAGGATTGGGGGTCTGCCATAATCCCAATAATTTAACCAGCTGTGAGGGGATCGTCGCTCCGCTTGTGCCCCGAACTTTTCATTTAATCCTCCCAACTGGGAAGTCTGATGTATCATGTGTACTCATTAATAAATTAGGTGGCAAGTTTGATGTATCATGTGTACTCATTAATAAATTAGGTAGGCTACGGCCCTCCGTTACCCTGAAAAAAAAAAAAAAAAAAAGGAATAAAAAAAGAGGGTGGGGGGGGTCCTTGTACAAAATCTCTACTACTTGGCCGCCTTTGTTGAGGCAAAATGCTTGTTTCTTCTTTCCATGAGGGGGAATTCTGATTGTTTGCTGTTACAGGAACTATGATAATATTACTTTCTATTTCCTATGGTGTCTGTAGTTGAAAGAAGAAAAAAAAAAAAAATAAGGCTTAGATGAGTTAAGTTGAGTATTTCCTGTGGTGTGACAGTCTTGTCATCATGTTATTTCTTAGAGCACTTCTGTTACGTGTAGGCCTTATCCTGCATGTGTGTGGGATGTGCGTGGGACCGTGGGTCCTCCTCTTTCTTATATATGCTATAAAATGATGTGCTCTGTCTTCTGTCAGAGAGGATGGGCTCCACCAGCTATGCCTGGTATTCCTCTGAGGGTTCCAGCAGATCCCACTCTTGAATGGTAGGAAAGTTCTAGAAAAAAAAAAAAGAAACTTACCCCGAATCAGCTGGACGGTTGGAACTTTCAGAAGAAATTCGCTGGTGAAACCCATGGAAGAACTTTCTCAGTTTGCACTCAAATAGTTATCACGTTACTCTTTACCTTCCGCAATAACATAAAATCCATCCAGAAACCTGATTGTGGAGGTAAAACAGCGTTGCTGAGGAAGAGGGAGAGTGAGGGCACTAACTCCCTAATTGTTGATTTTAAATAAAGATCCCATTAAACATTCTAAGAGTATTATTAGTAGTAAACCAGGAATAGCAGCCTGATTAGCGTAAAAAAATAAGACTCGATATTATAGCAGCGAGACGACAATCTCTATTGAAGGGATTGACAAAAGTACGTACAGATATGACGCAGATAATTTGGTAGTGTTTTTCGTATAGACCATATGCCATCTATCGAATTATGATCGCACTTTGGAAAAGGAATTCCATCAACAGTTCGTTCAATTATGGTACATATCCATTATGCCATATGGCTTTCAGAACCTTAATTAGTTGAGACTTGACCGAGAGATCTTCCTCCATGCCAACGAACTTTGGTAGTGCCAGCGGACCTTCCTTGAAGGATTGTTGGCAAACCGTGTCCTTGTCACCACCCAAACAAACTAGAGAGAAGGGGTTGGGGGTGGAAGAAAGGAAGCATAGCATATATATATATATACCACAATATTATTAAACAATTACCTACCTTTCGGTATCCTCTAATTTATTTTATCGAAACGGCCACATAATTATCGATGAAGTAGATAAATTTATTTTAGTGAAAACAACCACACGATCGATCGATCGATCGATCACCCAAGGAGGACGGTGATGGCAAGAGCAATGACGGCGAGCCCGAACGCGTCGTCGTTCTCCTTCGTCAACGGCGACGTGACATTCCCTTGTTGAAAGCTATCCTCGCAATAGCCTGGGCCGTCTACCGCAGCACTAATCCTTACGTTGGCTGTCTTGTAGTCACCGGACTTGATCGCCTTGACGGAGTCCTTGAGGTCGGATGCCGACTCCGAGTAGATATCTTCGCAGGTCAGCAAGCAGTTTTTCATGGAGCGTTCCATCGGTTTTGCCTTCAGGAGCTTCTTCACCGTGGATTTCGTCTGCTTCGCTTTGGCTCTTGCCAGCTTCGCTGCGATCATCGCTAGTCCTCGCACGTCGGAGTGATGGCTCTTCGGCACCGATCCAAGGGATTTCACGCATAGAGTGTAGTTGACGTTGGGATCAGCCGTGCACCGCTCGCAGGTCTCTTGAATTACATCGGACTTGGTGGCCGCCGCGGCCACCGTCGACGGAGAATTGGTTTGGTTGACGAGGAGGAGGAGGAGGAGGAGGAAGAAGCTGGTGAATGGAATCATCATGATCCAAATGTGGTGCAAGATCGACCTGATCTCGTGTCTTTTCTCTTTTATGTATCTTTCTCCAAGCCTACTGCATGGAATATTAATGCTGTGGAGAGGAAAACTAGGTCGAGGAAGAGGAAGAAGAGCATTCAAAAAGGATGGTGGGGTCGAATGGCATGAGATACTTTTCAACTACTAGTGCGGAAATGGTGGGATTTGAATGGGAGTTGGAACGTTCTGGAGGGGGAGCGGATTTCTCTCCCCTAACCAACCCTTTTAATTAAGTTTTAGCCATGATGCTTATCTTTTCTCTATGGCTTCACAAGCTTAACCAGTGTTGGCTATGGTCGACTGTGATCCTTTTGATTTGAGCCTTCTAATTAGTGGGCTTGGTGTCACATGATGTACTTCCATGTAAGATTGTATGCTTTAATTAGAAGCGAGAGAAAGGGTTCCTAGCTTATACTTCAGGATATCGATCGATATGGAGTCGTCTTAATCAAGAGTGCAAGCAAAGTTAATTTACTTGAGCCCCCACCATCACCTTCATTTACTGCACTAGAAAGATACTGATCACTCACAGCGTGGTTCACATGGTTTTGAGCACAAGGAATTAACCTCAGAAAATTATCTACCATCCATGGTGATTTTGGAAAACTAATTGGGTCATGTGCACTTAAAGACTTCACTCAAATTTGCTGATGACTGTATCCTCCTTGGCCATGCTTCTATTGAGAATGCGACTTCTTTTCATTCTATTATTCAGAGCTACTGCCAGGCTTCTGATCAGAAGGTCAATTTTCTGAAGTCTTCTATTTGTTTTAGCCCGAAGACCTCTAGATCCACTAGAAAAGCCATCATCAGATTGTCGGGTATCACCACTCAGACTGATAGATTTATTTATTTGGGGATCCCTATAACGGGGCGAAGCCCCCGCTGCTCTGATTTCTTCGAGATTGAGAGACGGGTGCGCCAGCGCATTGAGGGATGGCAGGTGACTGGTCTTTCGATGATAGCTAGGGTTATCATTATTCGATCAGTTCTTTTCTCTTTCCCTGCATATCCTGTCGAATGCAGCCATTCCAATTACTTGCCTGAGAAGGATCGAGAGATGCTTTCGTGATTTTCTATGGGCTTCTGTGCAGGATGGTCATGGGATTCACCTCTTATCCTGGGATTTGGTTGTATGCCTATTGCTGAGGGTGGTCTCGGTATCCAGTCTTTGATTGTTAGAAGAAAAGCCTTATTGCCAGACATGCTTCGAGATTTCTTCTTGAGCCACAGTGTCTATGGAGCTCCCTGATGCGCATTAGGTATGGAGAATGGACATCTGCCATGCATATTTCTCCACCTCGGGGAAGCTCCTCCTATTGGAAGGAGATCTGTCGCTATGGTCAGGCTATCTTGGACAATCTCTCTTGGATGATCGGTGATGGTTCTTCGGTCAGTGTTATTCAGGATACCTGGATTTCAGAGCTTCCTCTCTCTCGGTGGCCCTCCTTTATTAGCATTGAGACCCCTTCCAGTCTAAGGGTCAAGGACCTGATCTCCTCTGACCCTCCTGCTTGGCATATCCCATCGGTGACCAGATTTTTTGGTGCGGAGCTTGCCCGACGGATTTTATTGATGCCTCTTCTTCCTGGTCGTTCTTCTGATGTTAGACTCTGGCAGAGTTCCTGTCTCTCTAAGGGTCTGACTAGGGATCTGATGATGATGTTCAGACCTCAGCCGCAGTGCCTGGAGGATGTTGCGTGGATTTGGAAGCTTCCTACTATCCCCAGAGTTCAGTTATTTATCTGGAAACTTCTGGGGGCTCTCTTCTACCTGTGCTCCTATCTTGGAGGGGTCTCCCTATTCAGTCGATCTGCCCGTTATGCAGTTTAGAGGAGGAATCTATAGATCATGCTATTTCATCTGCCCAAGAGCTAGACGGGTCTGGCTTATGATGGGTTATCCGTTCAGACAGAATGACTCGGGCTCCCTGTACTCTTCTTTCCTTCTGGATCTTCGGAGGTGCCCTCAGCATAAGAAAGGTCTCTGGGCGGTCACTGCTTATCAGATTGGCTAACTAGGAACCAGTTTATTTTCTATGATGACACTATCTCTCTTCATAAGATTGCTAGGAAGATCAGATTATTGGCAGCGGATTGTGCTCGTATTGGGTTTGATATCTCTGGCCACTGGGGATCCCCTGCTGCTTCGGCAGCGAACCGGCATACGGTTCTTATCTCTTGGGAGCCCCCCCTCCAGGGTTTGTCAAAGTCAATTTTGACGGGAGTGTCCGTGGAAGAATTGCTGGGTCAGCGTTCATTATCCGAGGTCCTCATGGTGACCTTTTGGCGGCGGGAGGTTTTGGTTCTCTCGACTCCTCTGTCCCCATGACTGAACTTCGCGCGGCTTGGGCGGGTATTTCTTATGCTGCTTGGGTTCTTCATGCTCAGAGGATTTGTATTGAGGGCAACTCCATGTCGTCATTGCTTGGATTCAGATAATTGCCCTCCTGCTCTTTCTAATCCGATTTTGTTGGATATTTGGGCTATTCTGCGGGAGATTGATTGCGTCCAGACCCGTCATATATATCGCGAAGCTAACTCGGCGGCGGAGCTGGATTGCTGCTTCAGTGGCTCTGCTTTCTGGTCCATGGTTATTGATGCCGGATGACCCCTGCCCTGCTCCTTTGCAGCAAATTTATACTCTGATCTATCTGGGCTGACTCGTGCTAGATTAGTGTGATTGCCCGTTTGTACCAAAAAAAAAAAAAAAAAAAAAAAGACTTCACTTTGCTTGCTTTCAGACACTGCCCAAAGCTTAGCCTTCAGCAGAATGGATGGAGATCCACATCGCCATGCCAAGCAGTTGGAATATAAGTGAATGAAGGTTCCATACCTTCAAAGTGGTAGAACTCTTATCCATGGGACGGTTCCAACGATATTTGTCGTACATATATTTTGTGTATGATTTTTCTATGATCTGGACATATCTGTGATGTTCCAAAAATATTGTTTTCATGTATATGCCGTTGATGCATATTTGCCGTCAATCTCTTTTAAAATCACAGCTTGGGAAGACGAGCATTGCATTAATTAGAAGATCTTGATGGAGATGGATGAGATCTTGATGGATTTTCACTAGATATTGTTGTCTACCCATGCTAGCATGATCTTCAGGACCTCTCGTCATCTCAGTTGATTTACTAGGCTTGCAAATGGGCTGGTTCCAAACAATACTGACCCATTCGGTCATTTGGGCTGGCCCAAACCAAGCATGAACCCAACCTCGCCCGAGTTGTTCTGGCCTTGGTTGGGTCAAGCGTAGGTTTGGGTACAATGAGAGAGGGAAACTTAGGCTATTCATTTCATCTCTAAAGAATATAAGGACTAATAAAGTGAATAAAAAAGGAAATAGTGATAATATGAAGTGCCACCACCATTGATAGTGTGACAATGATCTGATTAATGTTAACTGAGCTTTCTACCTAAAATAAAATAATTCCCTCAACACTCAACACGTAGACCTTGAACTAGTGAACTTTAATTAGTTCGGACCTCAAGTATTCGATTTTATAATAAGCTTTGGTCCTATGAAAGTTGGCTTGGTTTGTATACTAGAAGGAAATGGACTGATGAATCTTAGATTTACATTGACTTTGGACTTGAACTGCCAAAAAAACATTGAACATTCTTTGACTTGTTCAGAAAAAGAGATCTGTTGCGGCCGGAATTTGTCCTCCGACTCGGGCATGGTCGGTCTCCTGGTCTGGGCTTCCTCCTGGACGGACCTGCACAGAAGTCCTCGCGCGAGAGGCGTTGGGGTGGCCCTCCACGGAAGACCCTCCGATGCTCAAGTCAGTGGGGATCGGTGATCAACAGAAAATGGGGAGAGGGATCTCTCCGGGAAGTCTCTCCAAGGGTGGCCGATCGGAGCTCTAGGGGAGCACCGACGAGCAGTGGAGGAGAGTGAGAGAGTGAGAGTGAGCCAGGGCCGTGAGCGCATACCTGAGAGAATCTGGGGGTGTCATATTTATAGGCAATCACCTGGATCTTGAGCGCCTTCTGGAAGGTTCGAAGGTTGTTAGGATACGGGGATGAATCGAATCAGGCCGTTGTAAGGCCGGTGGGATCCGTATCTTGTTCGTTGAGGGATCGATGGCTAGGAGAGCTCTTTGATGGCCTGAGATCTGATAGATGCGTAGGTCCCAGGTAGTTATATTAGGTCCTAGACCACTCTTCAACATGATTCTCTGTTTGGGATTCTGTTACGATAGGTCTAGGCTCTCCCGCGTCGGGTTCCACGGAGGTGAGTATCGAGTCATGGATCGCTCAGGGAGGCCGAGCTATAGAAGCTCGGGGAAGCCGAGAGGCCGAGCTATGGGCTCGGGGAGGCTGAGCTATGGGAAGCTCGGGAAAGCTGAGCTATGGGAAGCTCGTGGGAAGTCGAGCTATGGAAGCTCGGAGAAGCCGAGCTATATGAGCTCGGGGAAAGCCGAGCTATGGGAAGCTTGGGGAGGCCGAGCTATAGGAAGCTCGGGGAAGCTGAGCTATGGGAAGCTCGGGGAGGTCGAGCTATGGGAAGCTCGGGGAAGCCGAGCTATGGGAAGCTCGGGGGAAGCTGAGCTACAGGTAGCTCGGAAAAATCGAGCTATGGGAGCTCGGAGAGGCCGAGCTATAGGTAGCTCGGGGAAGGTTGAGTTACGGGTAGTTCGGAAAGGTCGGGCTATGGAAACCCGAAAAAAATGAGTCAGGGGTCGCATGACCTGCCGGACCACATTAGATTGGCTTGTTCCTCGGGGCATATCGTAGCGGGCGAAGGGATGGGGCTAATCTTAGCCCCTTCGCACGATTGTCAATGCAATGACGATTCTACCCCTCAACACATGCCCCCCACTCCCTAGTTTGAAGCGTAGGTTCGGGCGTAGGGAGTATAGGCTTAAGTGGCGCGATCTGCATTTGGAGATGCATATTTGATATCCTATGCAATGATGTCCTAATTAATGCTGTGGGGCCATCTTGCCTTTCCGAGGTGGATCCGTCATTCCTTAGGGGCGAAGGTAATGGCTGGGGAAGCACCGCGTGGGAAATCTCGATTTTCACGGCGCCCGTGGTGGCAGTTCCGGATGCCTAGGTTGGGATGCCTCACCCTCACCCTGAGGCGGTTTCAATTGGAAAAATGGAGTCATGGCGGTGCTATCCTTATTTATAGTGCCCTTTTCGCTCTCCTTTAAAGAACTTCGTCTTCCTGTTTTTGCTGCGATCTTGCTCAGCATCTCTTGCGATTGAAGACATAGTGAGCCCAAGTGACCAAGCTTCGGAGGTGACCTTGGTGGATTTGGAACGGATGCGCCGCTTGTACAAAATCCCCCAGGACGTCGTCTTGTTGCTCCTGACGGCTGAGGATAGGGTGACATCCGGATTAGGGGATGGGCGTTCTGTTATGAGAAAGCTTGAGGGCAGGTCTCCGGTTCCCTCTTCATCCGTTGGTGCGGGAGGTGATGAAGTTCTACAATATATGCTTCACCATGGTGGCCCCCAACAGTTGGCGCAACCTTATCGGGTTCATCTTGTTGTGCAAACACCTTGGGGTGACCGCGACCCTTTCGCTATTCAGGGTGTGTTTCAATCTGGTCTCCGGGAGGGCCTCAGAATGGCCTTACATCGGTCCCCGGAGATCCTTCAAAATGATATCAGATAACCCGTCGTCGATAAAGGAGTGGAAGTCGTGGTTCTTCATAGTCGGAGAAAATATTGGTTCGGACTTCCCTCGGGTATGGGGGCAGTACGTGAAGGATCCAGAAGCGCACCTGGAGTTAACTGATTTGGAGAAAAGGGATTTGATTGTGCTGCGCGGCAGTCGGGCACTCCCAGCCAGCATTCTCCTATCGGAGGATGCTCTCTTTGCGGCCGAATTGAGCCCCATCGATCCTCGCGGTGAGTATTACCCCGTAGTTGATAGTTTAGCGTGGCTTCATCTTTGATTTCTGTGCGAACTAACAGGCGAATCATATTGGCCCTGCAGCCGAAAGGTCGGCGTTCGCAGACCAGATGAGGGAGGAGCTGGGAAAGAGCCGCAGGAGATCTGGCTCCAGCAGCAAGCATCAGTCCGAGAAGAGGTCTTTCCCTTCCGGCTCCCGCTCTAGGGGGATCGGGGGGGACGGTGATAGTCGGCGCTCCTCGTCGCCGCAGGCTGAAACTATTGAAGTTCCGGCGGTGCACGATCTTTCGGCGCCGGAGGAGGGTCTGTCCAGGGGCGAAGACCGGGAAGTTGCGGGGGTTTCGGAGGAGGCTGCTGAGGTTTCCTCCCCCTGTTGTTGTTTTGTCCGACGATGGCGAAGGAGAAACGCCGATTGGCTTGGGGGCCCCCGTGGGCGAGGCGGTTCGGTCTCCCTCATTGGAGGCCAGTGGCTCGGCGAGGTTACAGGAGGAGGTGGGAGCAACCTTTGCTTCCATCGAGGTGGGGGAAGAGGTTGCGGCTGTTGAGGTTCGGCCTGGGTCACTGGTAGGAGAGCCAGCGGGCGACGAGGAGATGGCTGAACCTACCGAACCAATGACCGAAATTCGCGGGGGGCTTTCTGGTGAAGGGCCTTCCGTCGAGGCACAGGAGGCTCCGGGGGGAGCTGAAGTTCTTGAAGAGTCTGTTGTGGACAGGGGGATTTCTGAGGGGGTAGAAGCAGGAGAAGAAGAAGAAGGAAGGAGAAGGAGGGGAGCCGGCGAGCGAAGAAGATGCTTTGGCCAGGGCTCTCCTCGCCGGAGTCGAAGCGTCCGAAGCTTCTCAAGCGAGGGCCCTGGCGGTGGAAGCTGGCCTACTGAGAAGTTCATGGGTCGCGGGTGTTCTGGATGGCTCCCTGGGAGCAGACTTCCACTCACGCGACTCAAAAGTGAGCGCCAGGTTCTTCGCTCTGATGCGGTCCGCGTTCCAAGGGGAGGAGAGTTCCTCAACAGGAGGGGGTCATCCGGAAGACCTTGTCGAGATAGCCTTCCGTAGCGTCGGGGTGCCAAATGAGGCTTTTCTTCTTTCCGAGATTGACGATCTTGCTCTCACAAGGATCGCCACAGACTACGCGTCTCGGGTAGGTTGTCGCACCGGAGTTGAGTCTTTAGTCGATTAGTTTGACTATGTCTTTTATGCGTATGATCCTTTTTTGCAGAGTGCCCTGATTATGAGGGCACTGAAATGGCGCTTGCATCTGGCTGTTGGAGCTTGGGATCGGGCCAGCTACGAGGCTGATCACTTCAAGGAGAGGGCAGGTTCGACTGACAAGCTCTCTCGAGCCCTGGTGGTCCTTCAAAGGGAGCTCAGGGAGGCTCGCAGGATTCTTACAGTTAAGAGGGAGAGAGCCCCTCGACTCGCCGTACAGGTTGGTGAGCTCCAGCGGGAGCTTGGGGAGACCAACAGGACTCTTGCGGTTGAGAGGGAAAGAGCCTCTCAACTCACCAGACAGATTGGTGAGCTCCAAGGCTTCCGCGAGCAATCCGAGAAGGCTAGTCTGGAGCTTTCTCAGGCCAGGGCGGAGCACGAGAGCAAGGTTAAATCCATGCAACTGTTCTTTGACAAGAGATGGGACCAGCTGAAAGCCAGCCACGCCGAAGATAAAGCCAGCTGGAGCAAAAGGCTTGAGGAGAAAGCATAAATGCCGGCGGCAGCAGGACCACCTCACCTGCCTAAGCAAAGAGCTCGCCGATACAGAGGACCGGCTAAAGTGGTCGGATGAACGAGCTGCCCGACTATCTGACGAGGTTGACTTTGCCCGTCAAGAAATTGGAGATACCCCATCCCGAGTGGATGAGCTAAAAGAGAGCCTTCGCTAGAACCAATCGGCTAGGTTAGGGCTCTCAACAGGGTCCACGTGCTGGAGGGTGAGCTAGCCCGGCGGGAGGAGCAGGTAGGGCGCTATTAGTTTCACTCATTTTGATCTTTCGACTTTCGCTTTACCCAGCTTTTGTCCTGCAGTTGCACAGGGTGAGCCAGGAATTTCAGGGACGGTTAGCGGCGTTCGGAGAGGAGGCGGCCTTGAGGCACCGAAGGATCTCCAAACTGGAGAGGCAATTAGCTGAGGCAAATGCGCGTGCCTCTCGGCGGTGGAGGAGTACAAGAAATCCACCGAATTTGCCGACGAACGTAGGGCGGCCTGCGCCGATGCATTTTAGCTGGGCGAAGATGAGGCATGGGCTAAGGTTGCTCAGGCTTATCCTGACCTGGACTTGTCGTGCCTGGAAGCCGAACATCTCGAAGTGTACACCCCAGGGGTCGAGGAGGACGAGTATAGAGAAATATCTTATGTCGACCTCGAAGCTATTCTGGGAGTCGATGCGACTACCGACGTATCCCATCATGGCACCTTCGAGAAGGGGGGGCCAAGCGATGCCCCTGCTAATGTGGCCGCAGGAGATGCTGGGACTGACCCCAAGTCCTGATCCTTCGGGGGACTATATGTGCTTTTCCTTTCTTTGTCTTATAGTTCGACTGGAAATTAATAAATGGATCAACCGTTTTTCATTTGTTTGTCTTCCCTGGATGGTTTCTTGTCTCGAATTTTGGAGGAACATCCTAGTAGAGGCCAAGGCATAGGGATTGTCTCGATGAAGAAGTCGGGCGACAACGTAGCCTGGTATAAAAAGGGGGTTGAGAGACGATTTAACTCGGCTTAGACCGAATGACACGGTGGTTCAACCAAGTCCGAAGAATGAGATAGCTTTTTAAGGGCTGAAGGACAAAGTAGCTCGGCTAGGGCCGAGGAACGAAATGGCTCGGCTAGGGCCGAGGGACAGAGTAGCTCGGCTAGGGCTGAGGGACAAAGTAGCTCGGCTTGGGCCGAAGAATGAAATGGCTCGGCTTAGGCCGAGGGACTAAGTAGCTCGGCTAGGGACGAAGAATAAAATAGCTCGACTAGGGCCGAGGGAGTTTGTTTTATTAGTGATCAAACTGAGATTGCATCCTTGATGAAAAAGAGGGGGGGGGGGGTCGTCTCCGAATTGGGGGTTCGCTGGATCACCGATGCCATCTCCTTATCTCTATTTATTACCCCTGCCAGTGTTTTATCTTTTTCAAGGTGGGTCAATTCTCGCCTCACCGAAGTAGGTGGTATGGCCCTGTGGCTAGCAAAAGGTCGCCTGGCAATTTTCGGTGAGCTTTTATTATGTCGACCTTTTCCAACATAGGTTACTTTGTCCTGCGATGTTAGTGCTCGTTTGCCATTGGAGGATGTCGTTTTTGCAGAACGATCTCCCGGATCTGCCAGTATCTGCAAGGTCAGCAGAAGGTTTCATGCATTAAAAGCTCATGATCTGGGGTCAGAAGTAATCTTTTGGCCCGCGTCATGGTTCGGGCGACGTGCCTGGCGCGCATTAGGGGGTGCTGTTTTCATTTCAGGAGGCCACGTGGTGGCGTAGTGATAAATGCATAAATAATTATCATTAAACCTATTAATTAATAATTTAACATACCTATTTTTATTTAATATTTTAATATTTTATATAATATTTTGATAAACCTTATCAGTTTAAATAGCTCGATTTTAGGGATTTAATGACGCAAACGGCACCCAAATCGGATTTAAGATGAGCTCGAAATTGATTTTATAAGGATTTAGCACGGATTTTAAAGCAAAAACGGCAAATACGTTGCAGACTTCATCGTTATCTCAGCCAGTTCCCCTGTTTCCACCGATTCTTCTCCATTCAATTTCTAACAGTTTTCTCCACCAATTAAGGAATAGATTAGATTGGAAGTTATCAAATTGAGAGAATTAAATTCCTTTAGAAGGAATTTGAATTTTATTGATTATTTATCTAGATTTATCTTGTTATTTTCCTTGCTTCCGCTGCTTTGTCTCTGTTTTGAAACAGATTCTTTTACGCGTCCTCTCTGTGTCAAGGCCACATATGGGTTTCTATAAATAGCAATAGCAGCAGAGAGCCATCCGTCCAACGATCGGCATCCGTTTCAAGCGTGAGGGAGAGATCTGTTCCGCGGCTTGGGAGAATTCCGAGCTCTGTTCTGTTTCCTCTTTCGTGACTTGAGGCTGCAGAGGTTTGGAGAAGACGTTCCAGGCACTGCATCTGTGAGTTCCTTCCGTGGAGGTTGAGGAGTTCCGTGGAGGTTGCTGTTCCCAGGAGTTTCATTGCTATGTTCTCAGAAGACGTGGCGTGAAACTCTATTCGTGCTGTGGCTTGGAGACAGAGGAGGAACAAAGGGCCCGGTTCAACTTGTCTCTTAATCGGTTCAGAAATTTATTGCTTTTTGTTGCCTTCTTCATGTTAAAAATTAAAACTTTTTTATTTTAGATTTTAATATGCACTCTTGGATTTATTGAAATAAAATTTTATTCATGTTAAATTGTTATTAAATTCTATTTAAGTGAAAATAATTTAGACTGATTTATTCTTAAAAGAGACGGGCCGTGATCTACGGGTACGAGCCGTGCTCTAATAAGATAAACCATATCTTATTATTTTGCACTATTAATTATCTACTTAGTTATCTATTTAGTTAAATTTATAAAATTATTTCAAGATAATCGCTAAAGTCCCTGTGGAATCGATCCCTTACTCTCGCTATCTTAATAGTGAAATTAAGGTGTTTAAATCGTTGCGCTACGACACGCATCAGGTTTTTTGGCGCCGTTGCCGGGGACTTAAGTGTGTTATTTTGAAAAAAATAAAATAAAATAATAAAAATAAAAAAATATAAAAATTAGATTAATTTTCTCTTAATTTTTGAATAGTTATTGCTGCTTTATTTTATTTCTTAATTGTTAGAATTGCATATTCTTTTTAACATAAAAAAAAAATAAAAATTATTACTTTCCTTTTTGCCATAAATCCAATTTTAACCTAATCAAATTTTCCTTTTAATTAACTTACCAAAAAAAAAAAACCCTAAAATAAAACCTAAGATATCTTCCATAAAATATAATTAATTAAAAAAAATTATAAAAATAAAAATAAAATATAAACAAAATAATTATTTTATTTTCTATGCTATAGATTGACTTAGGTGAATTTATTTTCTGCAAAACTTAAAATTTTTCCATTGACATCTCATAATTTATTAGGAAATTAGAAACTTAATTACAAAAATTAAAGAAAAAAATTAAATAAATAACTATTTGCTTTAGAGGCATTGGTAGGGTGTATGCTCGGTCGCCGATCGTTGCAGCTCGACCTTATACCCTTAGATCTCGAGATAGAAAGAACTATTAGAGCAAACAGACTCAGAATTATGGATCCTAATAACGAAAATAATCAACCAAGACAGTTGAAAGAGTATTTCACTCCTTCAAGGTATACCTACTCTCCCTGCATTCAAGTGCCTCCAGTAGAGGCTGCCCAATATGAAATTAAGTCAAGTGTAATCCAAATGTTACCATCTTTTATGGACTTACAAATGAGGATCCTTACAAACACTTAGATGAATTCTTAGAAATTTGCTCAACTGTCAAGATTCAAAATTTCTCCGATGATGCACTTAGGCTTAAGTTATTCCCTTTTTCCCTAAAAGATAAAGCTAAGTATTGGTTAAATTCATTAGACACTGTTATAATTTCAACTTGGGATCATCTTCAGAGAGAATTTCTTAAGAAATATTTTCCTATAGGAAAAACGAATCAAATTAGAAAAGCTATCACAAGTTTTTCCCAGACAGATGGAGAAATGTTCCATGAGACATGGGAGAGATTCAAAGAACTAATTAGAAAATGTCCACATCATGCTATACCTAAATGGCAACTAGTTCAGTGCTTTTATGATGGATTATCAGAAAAGCATAGGCAAATGTTGATGCTTCATGTGGTGGGACATTTATGTTAAAAAATGAACATGAGGCTTGGCAACTCTTTGAGACATTGAGTGAGAATTCATTACATCATATGTCAGTTGCTCGTCGAGACCCTCCCGTAGAACCTAAAAGAGGTGGAATATATGAAATAGGTCACTCTACAGATATCTATACTAAGGTAGATGAATTATCCCATAAACTTGATCGGATTCTACAAGTTGGAAACATCTCTTCCCCATCTACTCAATTACATGAGGTCTGCATAATTTGTTCGAGTCCAACCCATTCTGTAGGTGAATGTCCAGCTGCATACCAATTTCCTGAACTTGTTCAAGAGCAAGCCCACCAAGCCCAAACCCGATTAGCTCCTAGAACAGGAAATGATCCATTTTCAAATACTTACAATCCTGGGTGGCGAAATCATCCAAATTTTTCTTGGAAACCTCAACCTGTAACCAATTCATCGATCAGACCTAATTACCAAGAAACTAATTTTAGAAACATGCCATATTCACAATATCCAAACATCCCACAACCTCCACCGAATAATCAGCCTACTTTTGAAGACAAAGTGTTACAAGCATTGAAAGGGCTAGAAATGAATACTCAAATCCTTCACTCACACACACAATCTATTGCAAAACTAGAAACTCAGATAGGTCAATTAGCCACAGCATTCAGTAGAAGGGAGGAGGGTAAGTTACCTAGTCAGCCTATCGATAACCCGAAAGGACAATTCATGGCTGAAGGTTCCAATAGTCCTGACAAATTCCCAGAACATGCTAAATCAGTCATGACTCTCAGAAGTGGAAAAACATTGAACCCACCTGAACCAACCCAGAAATTAGAAGTGGCTAAACCAGAAGAGAGAAGAAATGAAAAAGAAAAGGAATTCAATGATCAAGCAATCATACCTAAAGCCCCATTCCCTAGTGCTTTAGAATCTCCTTTGCCTTCAGATAAGAAGAATATAAAAATGAATGAGATGCTTGAGTTATTTAAGCAAGTGCAAATAAACTTACCTCTTCTTGATGCTATCAAGCAAGTTCCAGCTTATGCCAAATTTTTGAAGGATCTATGCACACAAAAACGGAAAGCCAAGATACAAATACCAAAAAAGATACATTTGACTGAGCAAGTCAGCTCAGTTGTTCAGCAAATAACCCCACCCAAACTAAAAGATCCTGGTACCCCGATTATATCATGTGTCATAGGAAACTTCACAATCAAGAAAGCATTATTAGATTTGGGTGCGAGTGTAAACCTTCTCCCAAGTTCAGTATATGAATTATTCGGATTTGGAGAGTTGAAACCCACGACAGTAACACTACAATTGGCAGATAGATCAGTCAAAGAACCTCGTGGAATATTGGAAGATGTGTTAGTAAAGGTGGATGAATTTTATTTTCCTGTCGACTTCCTTGTGTTAGATATGGAATCTAGCGGTAATCCTAACCAAATTCCCATCATCCTTGGAAGACCTTTTCTAGCTACTGCTAATGCATGCATAAATTGTAGAACAGGTGTGATGGATGTATCTTTTGGAAACAAGATGAGATTAAATATTTTTAATGCTTCCCAAGGACCACCTGTGTATGATTTAAATGAAGTAAATATGATAGAGGAAGTAGTAGATAAGAAATTCCAAAGTTTGATTGATTCAGATCCTTTACAAACATGTCTTACACATTTTGGAATAGATGACTTTGATATTGATGAGTATACCAAAGAGATAAACATGTTATTAGAACCACCTAAGATCGACACCATCCCTCCATGGACTATAAAATATGAACCACTTCCAACTAAACCAAGTCCTTTAATACCATCCTTGGAAAAACCACCCCAACTAGAATTGAAACCTCTTCCAGATAACTTAAAATATTCATTCCTTGGACCCAATGATACCCTTCCAGTAATCATTGCATCTACCCTAACCTCTGAGCAAGAAGATAAATTGGTAGATGTACTTAAAGAACATAAAGAGGCAATTGGATGGACAATAGCTGATATTAAGGGAATTGATCCTTCCATTTGCATGCACCATATTCATAGTGAAATTGAAGCCAAACCACATAGAGACATGCAACGAAGGCTAAATCCAAACATGAGGGATGTTGTTAAGAAGGAAGTAGTAAAATGGCTTGATGCTGGTATTATTTATCCAATTTCAGATAGCCAATGGGTCAGTCCAATCCAAGTAGTACCTAAAAAATTGGGTATTACCGTGATTAAAAATGAAAAGGGCGAATCAATTCCTACTCGCACATCAACTAGTTGGAGAGTGTGTATAGATTATCGAAAGTTGAATGCCGTGACTAGGAAAGACCACTTTCCTTTGCCTTTTATCGATCAAATTCTAGAACGGCTAGCGGGACAAAGTTTCTTTTGTTTTTAGATGGATATTCAGGATACAATCAAGTCCCAGTATTTCCTGCAGATCAAGAAAAGACCACCTTCACTTGTCCCTTTGGAACATTTGCCTTTAGACGCATGCCGTTTGGTCTTTGTAATGCACCAGCCACGTTTCAACGATGTATGATGGCCATATTTTCTGATATGATTGGTCAATTTTTGGAAGTATTTATGGATGATTTTTCAGTCTTTGGTGCATCATTTGATAGCTGCCTCGAGAACTTAACTAAGGTACTAAAACGATGTATGGAAATGAATTTAGTCCTAAGTTGGGAGAAGAGCCATTTTATGGTTCGTGAGGGAATTGTGCTTGGACACATTGTTTCAGAGAGAGGTATTGAGGTTGATAAAGCCAAGGTTGAATTGATCTCAAATCTACCACCCCCAACCTCAGTTAAACAAGTACGATCTTTCCTTGGTCATGCTGGTTTTTATAGACGTTTCATCAAAGATTTCAGTAAAATTTCTCGACCATTATGTAATTTGTTGACCAAGGATAGTTCTTTTAATTTTGATAAAGATTGTCTAACAGCCTATAACATTCTTCGAACTGCTTTGACCACTGCACCCATTATCAAGCCCCCAGATTGGACCATACCTTTTGAAATCATGTGTGATGCTTCTGATTATGCTGTAGGGGCAGTTCTAGGACAGAAACTCAATCGAGAACCCCATGTAATTTATTATGCTAGCAAAACTCTTTCAGATGCACAAATGAACTATACTACCACTGAAAAAGAATTACTAGCAGTTGTGTTTGCCCTAGAAAAGTTTAGATCATATCTATTAGGGTCTAAAGTTTTAGTTTGAGGCATCTTATATCAAAAAAGGATACAAAACCCAGACTAATTAGATGGATCCTACTCCTACAAGAATTTGATCTAGAAATCTTAGATAAGAAGGGTTCTGAAAATATGGTAGCAGATCATATCTCTAGGATCTCAGTGGAATACAATAAAGAAATAATCAGAGATAAGTTCCCTGATGAGCAATTATTTTCAATTTCCCATAGCAGTCTTCCCTGGTTTGCCCACATTGTGAATTATTTGGCAACAGGAAAAGTACCTTCCCACTGGACAAAACAAGAAAAAGATAGATTTTTCTCACAAATCAAATATTACTTTTGGGAAGACCCTGAATTATTTAAGTACTGCTCGATCAGGTGATTAGGCGATGTGTTCCCGAAAGTGAATTCAAAAGTATACTTAACTTTTGTCATTCTCTTGCCTGTGGAGGACATTTTAGTGGAAAGAAAACTGCAGCAAAGGTACTGCAAAGTGGGTTTTATTGGCCAACTCTTTTTAAAGATGCACATGAATTTGGCCGTAATTGTCTCCAATGTCAACAAACAGGAAATATATCTCGAAAAGACATGATGCCCCTAAACCCTATCTTGGTTGTAGAAATTTTTGATGTATGGGGTATTGATTTTATGGGCCCATTTCCTTCCTCTTTTGGATTTGAATACATTCTAGTGGCAGTTGATTATGTGTCAAAATGGATTGAAGCCATGGCAACTCGAACCAATGACCATAAAGTGGTAATCAAGTTTATTCAGCATAATATCCTTAGTCGTTTTGGATGCCCAAGGGCTATAATTAGTGATGGGGGTACACATTTCACGAATAGACACTTTGAAGCATTAATGAACAAATATGGAATTACTCATAAGGTAGCTACACCTTATCATCCCCAAACTAGTGGCCAAGTTGAAATATCAAATAGAGAAATTAAAAATATCCTTGAGAAAACAGTGAGACCTGATAGGAAAGATTGGTCAGAACGTTTGGATGATGCATTATGGGCTTATCGTACTGCATTTAAAACTCCCATAGGAATGTCTCCTTATAGGCTCGTATTTGGAAAAGCCTGTCATTTACCTGTAGAATTAGAACACCGTGCATTTTGGGCTATCAAGCAATTTAATTATGATATAAAAAATGCAGGTGTCAATAGAAAACTCCAATTGAATGAGTTAGAAGAGCTACGAAATGAGGCATATGAGAGCTCAAAAATTTATAAAGAACGAACCAAAGCATATCATGACAAATTTATTAGTAGAAAAATTTTTGAACCAAATCAAAAAGTATGGCTTTACAATTCAAGATTACACCTTTTTCCTGGAAAACTTCGTTCACGATGGAATGGACCTTTTATAGTAACTCAAGTATTTCCCTATGGAGCTGTAGAGCTTAAAGACCCTAAGCAAGGAAATACATTCAAAGTAAATGGCCAACGTTTGAAACCATATATAGAAGAAATTAATGATGGAGAAGTTATTGAATCAATTGATCTTGAACCCAACACTATCATAATGAGTAGCACAGTCTGGCTGAAGACTTTAAACTTAGCGCTCTTGGGAGGCAACCCAGTTTATTAGTTATTTTTAACTTTCTGTTCTTTTAGTGTGTTTTTTTTAGTATGACTAGAGAAGAGCAACAGAAGCAGATTGAAAGAAGATGGCAACAATGAAACTTCCAACCTTCAAATACTCTACCAGGTAGTATCTTTCCTTGAAATTATTATTATTATTTTTCTTCCATTAGGGACAATGAAAATTAAGTTGGGGGGGGAGGAAAAAGAAAATAAATCCTCGAGTAAAACTACAATCAGATGTGTTACCAAATTCTGTCTCGATTTGAAGTTAATCAAGCAGTCTATTAATGAATTAATGGTTAGATTATTTTTGAGATACTAGGAATAAAGAAAACCTAATAAAAGGTAAGGTTTAGCCCAGAAAAATTTTAGAATAATTTCAGACCCTTCCTGACCACTGATCTTAATAGTACAATCTACTTAATAAGGGTATGGGTGAAAATGTTATTTAAAAAAAAAAAAAAAGAAAAAAAAAAAAAGAGAAAAAAAAAAAAAAAATCTCTCTTAAAGTTAATAGATTAGGTTCTTAGCATTTTTCATTGAGTAACCGGGCCCCGTCACCTAAGAAAGTGATGTTGTTCGCGTAAAAAGGTGGGAATGTAAAAGAACCTAAGTAGAGTCAGTCCTACCTAAAGCCTTTTAACTCGAGTAAGTAAGTCCGAGGGGTATTTTATACCTAATGCCCTAAAACCAACTGGTTTGGGAGCCATTGGCCTAAAGCTCGCTACAAGGGTTAATTAGAAAGCAAGGGTTAGGACATTGCACTGACTTTACATATAAATAAATAAATAAATAAAGAATCAAAGTACAAAAGACATTACACCCAACCCAAATTAAGTTAGAAGACTTAATCAGAGAAGTGGAAAGTTGGCGAAGGAAGACTTCTATAAATTCTTATGGACTACACTTTATCACTAAAAAAACTTAATAATCCAATGAAGTACTTCCCTTATGATTTAAAAAAAAAAAAGAAAACTATAAGATAACTATCAATTCTTGGAATAGCTTGGTACATATTTCTAAATTTATTATTTGCTCGAGGACGAGTAAGATTCAAGTTGGGGGGAGTGATAAATGCATAAATAATTATCATTAAACCTATTAATTAATAATTTAACGTACCTATTTTTATTTAATATTTTAATATTTTATATAATATTTTGATAAAACCTTATCAGTTTAAAGAGCTCGATTTTAGGGATTTAATGACGCAAACGGCACCCAAATCGGATTTAAGATGAGCTCGGAATTGATTTTATAAGGATTTAGCACGGATTTTAAAGCAAAAACGGCAAATACGTTGCAGACTTCATCGTTATCTCAGCCAGTTCCCCTGTTTCCACCGATTCTTCTCCATTCAATTTCTAACAGTTTTCTCCACCAATTAAGGAATAGATTAGATTGGAAGTTATCAAATTGAGAGAATTAAATTCCTTTAGAAGGAATTTGAATTTTATTGATTATTTATCTAGATTTATCTTTATTTTCCTTGCTTCCGCTGCTTTGTCTCTGTTTTGAAACAGATTCTTTTACGCGTCCTCTCCGTGTCAAGGCCACATATGGGTTTCTATAAATAGCAATAGCAGCAGAGAGCCATCCGTCCAACGATCGGCATCCGTTTCAAGTCGTGAGGGAGAGATCTGTTCCGCGGCTTGGGAGAATTCCGAGCTCTGTTCTGTTTCCTCTGTTCGTGACTTGAGGCTGCAGAGGTTTGGAGAAGACGTTCCAGGCACTGCATCTATGAGTTCCTTCCGTGGAGGTTGCTGTTCCCAGGAGTTTGCTGTTCATTGCTCTGTTCTCAGAAGACGTGGCGTGAAACTCTATTCGTGCTGTGGCTTGGAGACAGAGGAGGAACAAAGGGCCCGGTTCAACTTGTCTCTTAATCGGTTCAGAAATTTATTGCTTTTGTTGCCTTCTTCATGTTAGAAATTAAAACTTTTTATTTTAGATTTTAATATGCACTCTTGGATTTATTGAAATAAAATTTCTATTCATGTTAAATTGTTATTAAATTCTATTTAAGTAAAATAATTTAGACTAATTTATTCTTAAAGAGACGGGCCGTGATCTACGGGTACGAGCCGTGCTCTAATAAGATAAACCATATCTTATTATTTTGCACTATTAATTATCTACTTAGTTATCTATTTAGTTAAATTTATAAAATTATTTCAAGATAATCGCTAAAGTCCCTGTGGAATCGATCCCTTACTC
>UESW01002462.1:0-12174 GCA_900491605.1 Calamus simplicifolius
CGGATGCCGAAGCATCATAGTCACCCGAGGCTGCTTTGGAGCAGTTTACTCGAGTTATGTACTTGTTTTTATTTCATGCATTTCAATACACTTGTAATGCCTCTTAGACGGTTGTAATTTGTTTCGATGGTAATGAAATAAAGAAAGTTTTGTTCTTTTCCTAGTTTCTGTTTCTTTTGTGCCGAGAGTTGTTGTTGGCAATGAAACGAGGCGCAGGGATATCACTCATTCTTGGCCGAGGATTCCACGCTATTCGACCTAGTCGGGGCTCATAAGTGGCCCGAATTCGAACGAAACTTTGGGGATTGTTTGGTCTGGTCGGGTCTTGCGATAATGAGACATGCGTCTTGGCCTTATGCTGGGGCCTTGATGGTGGGAAGAATTCCTCGGCTTTTGCCGGTTTCTTAGCGATAGAACGTATTCCATGACTCTGGCCGATGTTTGAGACTTATAGCTTGGCCCTGCCGAGGTTTGGAGATTCATAGCTCGGCCCTGCCGAGGTTTAGAGATTTAAAGCTCGGCCCTGCCGAGGTTTGGAGATTCATAGCTCGGCCCTGCCGAGGTTTGGAATTTCATAGCTTGGCTGCCTGAGGTTTGGAGATTTATAGCTCGGCCCTGCCGAGGTTTGGAGATTAGTTGCTCGGAGGGGTAATTCGGTTGTTGCCAAGACTCCGGATATTTGGTTCCTGTGAGATTCGGCGCGGAACGCCAAAGCGGAACGGGCGGCGCATGGGTACGCCCGACATTTATGATTTGGCTATTTCCGAGGGAAGCGAGTCAGCGTCAGCTGCTGACGCTCTTTTTCTTTTGCACTTCCCAAAGGGCGGCCGATTTAAGGCAATTCGGAGGAGTTTCGAGGGCATTTACTCCACGAGGGCCTGGCAGATCGGGAGGAACCCAGTTTCTATAGGAGGGGGGTTCCCGAGTAATTCGTCGATGTTTACCGATTTCCCTCGGGAGGGGGCACGACCCCTCGCGTCCTGTGGGCGCCAGCTAAAGTGGCGACATGTGGCGGATTCTCATGGGTCGGGATTTATGACCCGACTGATTGAGATACTCGCCTGGGAGGTATAAATACGATGAGAGGGATGCCAACATTTACCATCCTTTCGGTTAGCCTCTCAACAGCTCCCGATATGGCTTCTCAGGGTGGAGGGCAATCATCCGAAGAATCAGGCATAGTTAGCAGTGGCCGCGGGGGCTTCCAAGGGAGCCATTCCTCCATGACCGTTGATGGCGTGGCCCTGGCGTCAGCTCTGGCAAGCCACGAACAGCTCAAGAGATCGGTCGAGGAGTTCCTCGGTTTCTATGAGGGAGGCCGAGGCTCACCGTCGGGTCATTGATCAGCAGGAGGGGGTGATAGCATCCCTCCGTCAACAAGTTACTAAGCTGACTCGGAGTGTGGAAGACCTGGCAGCTCCTGGGGGGAGACATTAGCCTCTGCGAAGGCCATTTTCCACCCTTTCTTTTGTACTTTTCCTTATAATAAATAAAGAGAAAAGTCCTTTTTTTGGCAATTTTTGTTCTCTGTTGAGACCGTTGTTTGGTTCAAGAAAAAACCGCTTGTTCCTGTTTGAGCCAAAGGGGGACCTGGGCGGTCCCGTGGGTTTACACAATAAGTCGTGGTCTCATTTGCGAGCGAGACAGGCACTTGGGCGATAAGGTGCAGCGATATTGCTCGGGGATTTATTAGTAGGGGGATTCCCGACTTTGTCTGAGGTTCGTGGGCAGCCGTGTAGGGCCTGTCGAGGCCTTAGGGATTTGCTAAAGGCACAGACTTTGTGTCTACTGACGGTTTTGCACAGTGGGCATTTTTCAAACTGGCCGAAGTTCTGGGGACTGTTCGGAAGTCCTTCGGCTTCAATCGAGGTTTGCATGCTTCGGTTTTTGCCGGGGCTTTATGCACTCCGGTTTTAGCCGGGGCTTTAGAATTCATCACTAGGCCCAACCGAGGTTTGGAGACTTGTTACTCGGCCCTACCGAGGTTCGTAAAATAGTTGCTCAGCCCAGCCGAGGTTCGAAGATTGGTTGCTCGGCCCAGCCGAGGTTCGGAGATTAGTTGCTCGGCCCAACCAAGGTTCGGAGATTAGTTGCTCGGCCCAGCCGAGGTTCGGAGACTTCCTGCTTAAATAGGTAACTCGGTCGTGCCGAGGATTGGTAAGCAGCATTTTTTCTTTTCAGTATTTTGGCGATATAATTTATGGTGATTTATGTCATGAATCATGAAACAATGTGCCGACAAAAATTTAAGAAGGCGAGCCTATAGAGGGCGTACCCTACTAATGATACTTGCGGAGGTTATCCGAATTCCATCCGAGGATGGATCTTCTGCTTAGATCTTGCAGCTTGTAGGTCCCGGGTCCGATGATCTCCACTACTTGGTAGGGGCCTTCCCAGTTTGGGGCTAGCTTTCCTTGCTCCAGCGTTTAGAGACAGATGCTTTCCAAAGAACAAGGTCGCCAGGCAAGAAAGCTTTCCCTTTGACTCTGGAGGGTGGTAGCGGCCACTCTTTGCTGGTAGGCAGCCATTCTGATCCGAGCTTTTTCTCTGATCTCCTTTATCAGGTCAAGGTTGGCGCAGAGCTGCTCATCTCTGGCTTCCTCCGAGTAGCTTTCCACCCGCAGAGAAGGGAGTCCTATCTCCACGGGGATGACGGCCTCTGTGCCGAAGGCCATTCGGAATGGGGTTTCGCCTGTGGGTACTCTCGGGGTGGTGCGGTAGGCCCATAGGACATGGTGCAATTCGTCTGCCCATGCCTCGGGCTCTAAGAGTCGAGCTTTGATCCCTTGAAGCAAGGTCCGGTTGGTTACTTCGGCTACTCCGTTAGCCTATGGATGCCCGACCGAGGTAAGGCGGTGATGGATCCGTGCTCCTGCAGAACTGACGAAACTTCGATTATCGAATTGTTTGCCGTTGTCAGTAATGATGGTGTGCGGGAGGCCGAAGCGGCAGATGATGGATCTCCACACAAAATCCCTGGCCCGAGCCTCAATTATTTGAGCGACTGCTTCCGCATCGACCCATTTGGTGAAGTAATCGATGGCGACGAACAAAAACTTTCGTTGCCCCGTGGTGAGCGGAAATGGGCCGAGAATGTCCATTCCCCACTTGGCGAAGGGCCAAGCGGAGGAAATGGGGACCAGGCTGGCGGAGGGGAGCCTCTGAATACTTGAGTGCCTTTTGCATGGGTCGCAAGCTCGGACAAGGTCGTCAGCATCCTTTTGCATGGTTGGCCAATAGTAACCTTGACGCAGCACCTTGTGGCACAGGGACTGGCTCCCAGATGGTTGCCGCAAATCCCCTCGTGCACCTTTCGAAGGGAATAATCAGCTTCAGATGGGCGGAGGCATCTAAGCAGTGGCATAGAGAAGGACCGCTTGTAGATCTGGTCATCAATTAGCACATAGTGGGTGGCTCGCAGTTTTAGCCTTCTAGCTTCCCTTCGATCGGCTGAGAGCGACCCTTCTTTGAGGTACTTCAGGATGGGGTCGAACCATGATGGTTCAGCCTAACTTGCATCACTCGGTCAGCTTCCATGATACTAGGTCTCTCCAAGGTCTCCAGGTGGAATTTTCGTTTGGCGTCCATTGATTCTGCGGTCGCCAGCCGAGATAGCAGGTCACACGGGCATTTTCAGATCTAGGAATCTGAATGATCTCAAATTCGGGGAAATGGAAGAGTAGGCTCCGAACCTCTTGGAGATATCGGATCATGTTCGGTTCCTAGGCCTCAAACTCCCCTCACACGTGACCTGCCACCAGCTGGGAGTCGGTGAAGGCATTTAGTTTCTCCACCTTAAGGCTGCGGGCGATCCGGAGGCCGGCTAGCAGGCTTCGTATTCAGCTTCGTTGTTGGAGGCCGGGAAGGAGAAGCGGATGCCATATTCAAAAGTCACCCCCTCCGAGCTGGTGAGGACCAAGCCCGCACCAGAGTGATGGGCATTGGATGACCCTCAACATGGAGTAGCCACCGAGTGCCAGATTTTGGTTTCTCGGGGGAGTCAGGGGTGGAGCCATCCTCCGGGATGGTACACTCGAGGAGGAAGTCGGCTAGCACCTGAGCTTTGATGGCCGGGCGAGGCTGAAATCGATGTCGTGCTCGCTCAGTTCAACGGCCCATATAGTCATTCTCCCTGATGTCTCCGACGGTGACCACCGCCTTGATGGGTTGGTCAGTCAGGATCATCACAGAATGTGCTTGGAAGTATGGCCGCAACTTTCGGACTGAGGTGATCAAGGCCAACACCATCTTCTCGATCCGGGTATACCTCATCTCCGCGTCTCGGAGCAGTTTGCTGACATAATAAATCGCTTCTGGGCCTTATTTTCTTCTCTGACCAGCACCGAGCAAACGGCACCTTCGAAGACAACCAGATATAGGCACAATGTCTCCCCGGGATTTGGACTGCTGAGGAGAGGGGAGAGCTGAGGTACTTCTTGAGATCTTCGAATGATTTTTGACACTCGGGGGTCCACTGGAAATTCTTGGCCGACCGAAGAGTTTTGAAGAAGGGGAGGCACCTTTCGGCAGAATGAGCCACGAAACGATTATGGGCCGCTATCCTCCTGGTTAGGCACTGGACTTCTTTAATAGACGCCGGGGGCGCCATCTGTTGGAGAGCTTGGATCTTCTGGCGGTTAGCTTCGATACCCCGCTGGGAGACCATGAAGCCGAGGAACTTCCCAGAGTTAATGCTGAAGGCGCACTTAGTCGGATTGAGCTTCATCCGGTATTTGCGGAGTGTGCGAAGCTCTCTGAGAGATCCTTGACGTGCTGTGATGCTTCTTTGCTCTTGACCAGCATGTCGTCGATGTATACCTCCATGTTCCGGCCGATTTGTTTTTGAAGACTTTGTTGAACAGCCTTTGGTAGGTGGCACCTGCATTTTTAAGACCGAAAGGCATAACACGGTAACAGTAAGTACATCGGTCGGTTATAAAGACGTCTTTTCTTCATCTTCGGGGGCCATCCGGATCTGGTTGTAGCCTGAGTAGGCATCCAAAACGTCAGCATTTGGTGACCCGAGGTGGCATCCACAAGCTGATCGATTCGGGGGAGGGGAAAGCTGTCCTTCGGCACACCTTATTGAGGTCGGTGAAGTCGATACAGATCCGCCACTTGCCGCTCGACTTCTTTACCATGACGACATTTGACAGCCAGCTTGGGTAATTCACCTCCCGAATGAAGTTTGCCTTGAGAAGTTTATCAACCTCCTCCTCAATAGCTCTCTGCCGCTCTGGAGCGAAACTCCTCTTCTTTTGCTTGACAGGCCGGTACATTTCATCCACATTAAGGCGGTGGACAAGAACTTCGGGGCTGATTCCTGGCATGTCGAAGGCAGACCAGGCAAAAACATCGGCGTTGCTTCGGAGGAAGTCGATCAGCTCCTGTCGGGATTCGCCTTTCAGTAGCGATCCGATCTTTATGGTTCGTCGGGACGAGCCTCATCTAGTGGCACTTCCTCCAGTTCCTCGGCTGGTTCCCCTCGTTGCTCGGTGAATTCCTCTCGAGCGTCCAGCCCATCAACTTCAGACATTCTAGACTGAAGGCTGGTGACAAAACACTGCCAAGCCATAGTTTGGCTCCCTTGGACGACACCAATTCCTCGCCCGGTGGAGAATTTCATAGATAGGTGTGGGATGGAGACAACGGCTTTGAAAGACATCAGGCCGGGTCTTCCAAATATCGCATTGTAGGGCGACCTGAGCTTAGTCACCAGGAAGTCCGTGTGAACAGTGGCCATAAGAGGCCAGTTCCTGCCCGAACCATTAAGGTTACGACCCCCTCTGGACAATGACGTGGCTGTGAACCCCATTAGGGTGGAGTCCATGCTCGGAGGTTTTCCATGAGCAATCTGATCTTGGCAAACACATCAAGGTACAAAACATTCACGAAGCTTCCACTATCAACAAGGATTCGACTTACATCGTAGTTATTTAAATTGAGCGATACAACCAATGCGTCATCATGTGGGAATTGTATCCCCTGGAGATCATCATCGGAGAAGGAGAGCTCACCCGTTCGCGCTTCTTTGGCGCCAAGCCTTCATCATCATTTCTAGAGCTCGAGCCACCGGCTTCCTCAATCATGTTGATGTGGCCGATTACAGGCGGATTTGGAGGAGGAGGAGGCTGCTGAAGCTTGGGCTGGCGGTCACCCCCTTGTCTTGGCTCGGGCGCCCTCTTGAACTAGTTCAGTCGGCCCCATTGGATCAGCCTCTCAATCTCATTCTTCAACTGCCAGCATTCCTCGGTGTCGTGGCCATGCTTCCGGTGATAGCAGCAGTATTTGGTGGGGTCCCTCCAAGTTGGGTTCCCTCGGAGAGGAGTTGGTCGGGGGAGCTGGCACTCTATCTCCATGAGGATTTGCGCCCTGGGTACAGTGAGTGGAGTGTACCGGTTGAATCGCCTGGGCGAGCTCCGGGAGCGATTTCTCGGCGGCGGCGGGGGAGCTCTTTGGCGATGAGGCGGGCTTGGCTGACGGACGGCTCGGTGCCTGTCTGAACTTTTAGGTTCTTTCTTCTTCGCCAGCTCGGCGCAGGCAGCTCTCCGTGATTCTTTGACCCTAGCGTATTTATCTGCCAGGGCCATCATACCGGAGAGGTTCGGGGGTAGCTGACCTCCATCGCCAGGTAGAAGTCGCTCTACTTCAAGACTCCCCCGTTAGGGCAGACATAGCCACCTCATGATTAAGGTGGTCCACCTCCAGCATGGCCTTGTTGAAACGGCCAAGGTAATTTCTCAAGGACTCCCCCTCTCTCTGCTTAACTTCGGAGAGGGAGTTGGATCTCCATCGGTGACGGCGGCTACTGATGAACTGGCCAATAAAAAGGCGGCTCAGCTCGTCGAATGAATCAACGGAACCCAGTTTTAAGGTGTTAAACCAGGTTCGGGCAGATCCTTTGAGGGTGGAAGGGAAAGCGCGACAGAGGATCGCGTCTGATGCTCGTGGAACATCATTATTGATCGGAAGCTACTAAGGTGATCGTCCGGATCAGAGGATCCATGGTAGGGCTCGATGGCGGGTAGTTTAACATGGGAGGGGATCACTTCCTTCATGATCCCTTTGGTGAAGGGGATGCCCTGCTCCGCCTTGGGCTGAGGCGGATGAGCCTGCTTGGCGGCATCCAGCTCCTGACACATCTCCCAGAGTTATCGGTGGATCTCCTCTTCGGATGTAAGAGGAGGAGTCGGGCGAGGAGAGCACGGGGAGGGCATCGAATCATGGCGGAAGACTCCGGAGAGAGGGATCGGACCTGCCGAGATCTGGGGGATCCCTGTTGTAGCCCCCTCGCAGGAATGGTCTATCCTCCTTGGGTCGGTGTGGGGGGCCCGCGACTCCATGCGGGCCAGAATAAGAGGTGGCCGAAGAAAAAGGGGCTGCGGCCTCCTCAGGAAGGCGCGGAGCAGGGGCAGTTGCGAGGTACTCCTGAACCAGATGGGTCAGGGCTTGGACCTGATGGACCAGCATGGAAACTGATCCTGGGTCACCGGGATAACTGGTGGCGATGGGGTCTCAACTGGTGGCGGTTGCGGTGCCACGTTGCTCATCGGATCAGGTCTTTGGGAGATGACCTGGTCCTGGGCTTTAGAAGTTGCTCTTCTCCGATTAGCCATTGGAGAGGTTCTCTTCCGGATCGAGATCCTTATCTCCTTTCTTTAAGTTTTAACGGGACTTGAGGCCCTTCCTCTAGCACCAATCTGTTGCCACCAGGATCTGTCCTCCGACTCGGGCGTAGTTGGTCCCCTGATTGGGCTTCCTCCTAAGCGGACCTGCATAGAAGTCTTCATGCGAGAGGCGTTGGGGGTGGCCCTCCACGGAAGACCCTTCGATGCTCAAGTCAGTGGGGATTGACGATCAACAGAAATGAGGAGAAGGATCTCTCTGGGGAGTCCCTCAAGGAGTGGCCAATCGGAAGCTCTAGGGGAGCGCCGATGAGCAGTGAAGGAGAGAGTGTGTGTGTGAGAGTGAGAGTGGGCTATGCGAGCGTACCTGAGAGAATCTGAGAGTGTTGTATTTATAGGCAATTACCTGAATCTTGAGCGACTTCTGGAATGTTCGAAGGTTATTGGGATACGAAGATGATTCGAATCAGATTGTTGTGAGGCCGGTGGGATCCGTATCTTATTTGTTGAAGGATCGACGGGTGGGAGAGCTCTTTGATGGCCTGAGATCCGATGAACGTGTAGGTTCTAGGCCGTTATTGTAGATCCTAGACCACTCCTCGATATGATCCTTTGTTTGGGATTCTGTTACGCGAGACCTGGGCTCTCCCGCATCGGGATCCATGGAGGTGCATGTCGAGCCATGGATAGCTCGGGGAAGCCGAGCTACGGGTTATTCGGGGAAACCGAGCTATGAGTTGCTTGGGGAAGACCGAGCCATGGATTGCTCAAGGAAGACCGAGCTATGGATGGCCCAGGGAAGTCGAGCTATGGGTAGCTCGAGGGAAGCCGGGCTACGGGTTGCTTGGAGAAGACCGAGCTATGGATGGCCCGGGGAAGCCGAGCTATGGGTAGCTCGGGGGAAGCCGGGCTATGGGTTGCTCGGAGAAGACCGAGCTATGGATGGCCCAGGGAAGCCGAGATATGGGTAGCTCGGGGGAAGCTGGGCTACGGGTTACTCGGAGAAGACCGAGCTATGGGTAGCTCGAGGGAAGCCGAGCTACGGGCTGCTCGGGGAAGACCGAGCTATGGATGGCCTGGGGAAGCCGAGCTATGGATGGCTAGGGGAAGCTGAGCTATGCGTTGCTAGGGGAAACCGAGCCATGGATTGCTCGGGGAAGCTGAGCTATGGATTGCTCGGGGAAGACCGAGCTATGGGTTTGTTGACCCAATTGTTGATTTTGATTATTAACAAAACTATTTGAGTATAATATTTGAAGTTACTAATGATTTTGATTAAGTTTTTCAGTTTATGATATGATTATTAATCAAAATTATAAGACAAATCAAGTTCTAGTTTGAATCTAATGTCAAGGTAAGATTGCAGACATTAGAGTCGACATATGGAATCACAGAGTCGACTCCAAAAATCAGCACAGACTTAGAGTCGGCTCCCAGACTGTTAGAGCCAACTCCAATAGAAAAGATAGAACGATGGTTTTTTGGCCACGACTTAGAGTCGACTCCGGGACTGTTAGAGTTGACTCCAGAAGATTTTTGTGTCGACCCCAAAAAAATCAGAGACGACTCCAGTTCAAGCAATTTGGGGATTTTCGATTTAGAGCCAACTCCAGAAAAGTTAGAACCGACTCCAAAATGTCAGACGCGACTTCAGAAATGTCAGAACGACTCTAAACTTTACTTTTATCTTTTAATTCCAACGGCTATTGCTATTTTTGGATCTAATCCTTCTTACACTTGTTTCTAACGGATAGTTTTAAACTATTTATGGATTAAACTGATCTATAAGAAGAGGGTTTACTGCATCCGAAAAGAGAGAGACAAAAGATAAGAATAGAGAAAATCTTTGAAATTCATCAGAAAAGAAAAGAGGAAAAGATTCGAGAGGAAAGATCATATTGATTCCCCAAAAGAAAAGAGAGAGATTTCAAGCTTTCATAGCTCCATTTTGAAGAAATCTCAAGAAAAGAAGCAAGCCCTAGTTTTCTGATCTTCGGAGCTTCAAGAGCATTCTAAAGGAAGATCTACCCAAGAGAAGAGAATAAGCAAGCCACCAAGATCTGCAAATCAGGCTTTGATTCCTATCTCTTTATTTCATGTTCTATCATTGTATATTTGCTTATTGTACGAGCCTTTGTTTTGTAAAAACGATTATTGTTTGCTGGGTCAATCAGAGGATTGATTCCATTGAGGCGGTTAGCCTTGTGCAAGCAGTTTGCTTGTGGTGTAAGGTTTTATGCTGGTGAGCCTTGAAAACCAGCTGGGTTCGTTGTGCACCCGCGAAAACAATAAGTTCGAGTTGTGAGCTTGCAAAACAACTCTGCTGTAATCAGATTGATTATAGTGTGGACCTAAGAGATACTTGGGAGTGAACGTAGGTGTAGGTACATCGAACCACTATAAAATCTCCTGTGTTTGCCGTGATTGTCTCATTATCTTTAATTCTCTTTGTGCATATTCTGTTTTAATTTGTGCAAATCTAAGTTTTTATTTTCGCTAGGGTTTATTTTCAAAAGAGTTTAAATTTTTGAAAAATCCAATTCACCCCCCCTTCTTGGGTTGCTATCTGGACCAATAATTGATATCAGAGCTAGTGCTCATTTGATTTGATCTAACGATCAAGAGTCAAAGATCCACATGGCAACTCAAGCTGGTTCATCTTTTTCCAAAGGTCAATCTACAAATAGACCGCCCTTGTTTAATGGATTAAACTATGATTATTGGAAGGCTAGAATGAAAATTTTCATTCAAGCACTTGACTATGATCTATGGAGCATTATAGTCAATGGACCACACACACCCACTGCTAGAGTTAATGGCATGGAGATTCCTAAACCAAAAATGGAATGGGATGAACATGATAAAAAATTGGCACAACTTAATGCCAAAGTAATGAATGTTTTATACTGCTCATTAGATGCAAATGAATTCAATCGTATATCTATTTGCATTTCTGCTAAGGAAATATGGGATAGACTTGAGGTTACCCATGAGGAAACAAATCAAGTCAAGAAATCCAAGATTAACATGCTAGTTCATAAGTATGAATTGTTTAAGATGGATGCATGTGAATCTATTACTGATATGTTTACAAGATTTACTGATATAGTTAATGATTTAAAAAGCCTTGGTAAATCTTATGATAATTTTGATCTTGTGAGGAAGGTTTTACGTTCTTTGCCTAGGACTTGGAAAGCTAAAGTGACTGCAATACAAGAGGCAAAGGATCTAAGTACCCTACCCCTGGAAGAATTATTGGGATCCTTGATGATTCATGAGCTTTAAACTAAGCAACATGTTGATGATGATGAGTCAAAGAAGAAGAGGACTATGGCTCTTAAGATTTCTGAATATATGGAAGAGCTTCATGAATCTGAAGATGAAAGTGATGATGAGGACATATCACTCATCACAAGGAAATTTAAAAAATTTATGAAGAAGAAGAAGTTTGAAAAGAAAAAGCCCTTTGCAAGAAAAGATGAAGACAAGGGCAAAGAAAAAGAAGTTATTTGTTTTGAATGTAAGAAGCCGGGTCATTTTAAATCTGAATGCCCACAACTAAAGAAAGGCACCCGAAAATTCAAAAAGAAGGCAATGATGGCCACATGGAGTGATTCGGAAAGCTCAAGTTCCGAAGAGGAAGAAAAGAGTGAAATGGCCAATCTATGCTTTATGGCGGACAATGATGAGGTAAGTCCGAGTTTTCTAAATGATTTTACTTTCGATGAATTGCATAGTGCTTTTTATGAATTAATGAATGATTTTGCAAACTTAAGTTCAAAGAACAAAGATCTAAAAAATTAAATGCAAAAACTATCCTTAGAAAATGAAAAGCATGTTGTAGAAAAAAGTTTTGATGAAAGAAAATGAAAGCTTGAAAAATGAAGTTGATAGACTTAAACCTATAGTTGATAAATTTACTTTGAGCTCTATCAAACTTAATATGATTTTGGACAATCAAAAAGCTATCTTTGATAAAGCTGGATTGGAATATAATCCACTTAAAAAGAAAAAATCTTTGAAAAATATTTTTATACATGCTGAAAAATTATCAAATATTACTTGTTTTAAATGTGAAACAAAGGACATAAATCTTATATGTGTAAATCTCCACATAATAAAAGAAAAATGATTTGGGTTCCCAAAGGAACAATATTTAATGCATCTAACCATGAAGGACCCAAGAAGGCTTGGGTACCTAAAATTAAGACATGAATGTTTTGCATGAGTATCTTGCAGCCATCAGACTGAAAAGAAAATGGTACCTGGATAGTGGTTGCTCAAGACACATGACGGGTGATAAAGATCAATTCATCACCCTTGAATCAAAAAGAGGTGGAGTAGTTACTTTTGGTGATAATGGTCAAGGTCATATCATGGGTATTGGTAAGATTCAAATTACTCCATCTACTCATATTGATAATGTTTTATATATCGATGGACTTAAACATAATTTGATAAGTATTAGCCAACTGTGTGATAAAGGTTTCAAAGTTTTCTTTGAAGCTTCTGTTTGCACTGTTACTAATCCCATTGATAATAGCATTAT
>UESW01002462.1:13028-35528 GCA_900491605.1 Calamus simplicifolius
TGGATATCATCGCCGATCGGTTGGATCACGATAGTCCGATCGATCATCGCCGATCGGGATCATGGCTTAGATCGATCTCAAACGTTGGACCATCACCGATCGGATGGATCTCAACGGTCCGATCGATCATTGTCGATCGGGTTCATGGCTTGGATCGATCGCAATCATCGGATATCATCGCCAATCGGATGGATCGCAACCATCGGATCGATCATCGCCGATCGGGATCATTGCTTTGATCGATCGCAACCGTCGGATTATCACCGATCGGATGGATCACAACGATCTGATCAATCATCGCCGATCGGGATCATGGCTTGGATCGATCACAACCATGGGATATCATTGTCGATCCGATGGATCACAACCGTCGGATCGATCATTGCCGATCGGGATCATGGCTTGGATCGATCGCAACCATCATATCATCGCCGAACGGATGGATCGCAATCGTTGGATCGATCATCATCGATCGGGATCATGGCTTGGATCGATCGCAACCGTCGGATCATCGGCGATCGGATGGATCGCAATGGTCCGATCGATCATAGCCGATCAGGATCATGGCTTGGATCGATAGCAACCATCAGATCGATCATCGCTGATCGGAATCATGGCTTGGATCGATCGCAATCGTGGGATCATCGCCGATCGGATGGATCGCAACCGTCGGATCAATCATCGCTGATCGGGATCATGGCTTGGATCGCTCGCTACCGTTGAATATCATCGCCGATCGAATGGAACGCAACCGTCGGATCGATCATCACCAATCAGGATAATGACTTGGATCGATCGCAACCGTAGGATCATCGCCGATCAGATGGATCGTAACCGTCGGATCAATCATCACCGATCTGGATCATGGCTTGGATCGATCGCAACCGTAGGATCATCACCGATTAGTTGGATTGCAACGGTCCGATCGATCATCGCCGATCGGGATGGCTTGGATCGATTGAAACCATCGTATCATCGCCGATTGGATGGATCGCAACCATCAGATCGATCATCGCCGATCGGGATCATGGATTGGATCGATCGCAATCGTCGAATATCATCGCCGATCGGTTGGATCGCAACCGTCGGATCGATCATCGATGATTGAGATCATGGCTTGGATCGATCGCAATCATCGGATCGTCACCGATCGGATGGATCGCAACGGTCCGATCGATCATCGCCGATCGGGATCATGGCTTGGATCAATCGCAACCGTCATATTGTCACCGATCGGATGGATCGCAATCGTCAGATCGATCATCGCCGATCGGGATCATGGATTGGATCGATCGCAACCGTCGAATATCATCGCCGATCGGTTTGATCGCAATAGTCGGATCGATCATCGCCGATCGGGATCATGGCTTGGATCGACCGCAACCATCAGATCATCACCGATCAGAATGATCGCAACGGTCCGAGATCTTCATCGCCGATCGGGATCATAGCTCCGATCGACCGCAACCATCGGATCATCGCCGATTGGATTGATCGTAACGGTCCGAGATCGATCATTGCCAATCGGGATCATGGCTTCGATCGATTGCAACCATCGGATCGTCGCTGATTGGATTAATCACAACGGTCCGAGATCAATCATCGCAGATTGGGATTATGGCTTCGATCCATCGCAACTGTCGAATCGTCGCCAATCGGATTGATCGCAATGGTTCGAGATCGATAATCGCCAATCGGGATCATGGCTTGGATCGATCGCAACCGTTGGATCGTCACCGATCGGATGGATCGCAGCGGTCGAAGATCGATCATCGCCGATCGGGATCTTGGCTTCGATCGATCGCAACCGTCTGATCGTCGCCGATCGGATTGATCGCAATGGTTCGAGATCGATCATCGCCGATCGGGATCACGGCTTCGATCGATCGCAACCATTGGATCATCGCCGATCGGATTGATCGCAACAGTCCTAGATCGATCATCGCCGATCGGGATCATTGCTTGGATCGATCGCAATCGTCGGATCGTCGCCGATCTAATTGATCGCAACAGTCCGAGATCGATCATCGCCGATAGGGATCATGGCTTCGATCAATCGCAACCATCGATCTTCGCCTATCGGATTGATCGCAACGGTCCAAGATCGATCAACGTCGATCAGGATCATGGCTTGGATCAATCGCAACCGTCGGATCGTCGCCGATCGGATTGATCACAGCGGTCCGAGATCGATCATCGCCGATCGAGATCATTGTTTCGATCGATTGCAACCGTTGGATCGTCGCCGATCGGATTGATCGCAATGGTCGAAGATCGATCAACGCCGATCAGGATCATGGCTTCAATCGATCGCAACCATCGGATCATCGCCGATCGGATTGATCGCAATGGTTCGAGATCGATTATCACCGATCGGGATCATTGCTTGGATCGATCACAACCATCTGATCATCGCCGATCTGATTGATCGTAATGGTCCAAGATCGATAATCGCGGATCGGGATCATGGCTTCGATCGATCGCAAACGTCGGATCATCACCGATCGGATTGATCGCAGTGGTCCGAGATCGATCATCGCCGATCGGGATCATGGCTTCGATCAATAGCAACAGTGCGATCATCACCTATCGGATTGATAACAACGGTCCGAGATCGACCATCGTCGATCGGGATCATGGCTTGGATTGATCGCAACCATTGGATCCTCACCGATCGGATTGATGCCAGCTGTCCGAGATCGATCAATGCCGATCGGGATCATGGCTTCGATCGACGCAACAGTCGGATCGTCGCTGATCAGATTGATCGCAATGGTCCGAGATCGATCATCGCCGATCGGGATCATGGCTTGGATCGATCGCAACAGTCCGATCTTCACTGATCGGATTGATCGCAACGGTCTAAGATGGATCAACGCCGATCGGGATCATAGCTTCGATCGATCGCAACCGTTGGATCATTGCCGATCGGATTGATTGCAACAGTCCGAGATCGATAATCGCTGATCAAGTTCATGGCTTGGATCGATCACAAACGTCGGATCGTCACCGATTGGATTGGTCGCAGCGGTCCGAGATCGATCATCGCCGATCGGGATCATGGCTTCGATCGATCGTAAACATCTGATCTTCGCTGATCGGATTGATCGCAACGGTTCAAGATGGATTAACGCCGATTGGGATCATGGCTTGGATCAATCGCAACCGTTGGATCGTTGCTAATCTGATTGATCGCAATGGTCGAAGATCGATCATCGCTGATCGAGATCATGGCTTGGATTGATCGCAACCATCGAACCGTCGCTGATAGGATTGATAGCGACGGTCCAAGATCTATCATCGCCGATCGGGATCATGGCTTCGATCTATCGCAACCGTTGGATCATCGCCGATCGGATTGAACGCAATGGTCCGAGATCGATAATAGCCAATCGAGATCATGGCTTCGATCGATTGCAACCGTCGGATCATCGCCGATCGGATTGATCGCAACGGTTCGAGATCGATAATCGCCGATCGGGATCATGGCTAGTATCGATCGCAACCATCGGATCGTCGCGATCGGATTGATCGCAGTGGTCCGAGATCGATCATCGCCGATAGGGATCATGGCTTCGATCGATCGCAACCGTAAGATCGTCGCCGATCGGATTGATCTTAATGATTCAATATCGATCATCGCCGATAGGGATCATGGCTTGGATCGATCGCAACTATCGGATCATCACCGATCGATTGATCGCAATGGTTCGAGATCGATCATCGCCGATCAGGATCATGGCTTCGATCGATCGCAACCATCGGATCATCGCCGATCGGAGTGATCGCAACTGTTCGAGATCAATCATCGCCGATCGTGATCATGGCTTCGATCGATCGCAACCGTTGGATCATCGTCGATTGGATTGATCGCAACGGTCCAAGATCGATCATCGCCGATCAGGATCATGGCTTGGATTGATCACAACCGTTCGATCTTTGCTGATCGGATTGATCGTAACGGTCCGAGATGGATCAATGCTGATCGGGATCATGGCTTGAATCGATCGCAACTGTCGGATCATCGCCAATCGGATTGATTGCAACGGTCCAAAATCGATCAACACCGATCGGGATCATGGCTTGGATCGATCGCAACCATCGGATCGTCGCCGATCGGATTGATCACAATGGTCTGAGATTTATAATCGTCGATCGAGATCATGGCTTCGATCGATCTCAACCGTCTGATCATCACCGATCGGAATGATCGCAACGGTCCAAGATCGATAATCGCCGATCAGGATCATGGCTTGGATTGATCGCAACTGTCGGATCATCGCCGATTGGATTGATCGTAGTGGTCCGAGATCGATCATCACCGATCCAGATCATGGCTTCTATCGATCGCAACCATCGGATCGTCGCCGATCGGATTGATCATAGCGGTCCGAGATCAATCATCGCCGATCGGGATCATTGCTTCGACCGATCGCAACCATCTGATCGTTGCCTATCGGATTGATCGCAGCGGTCCGAGATCGATCATCGCCGATCGGGATCATGACTTGGATCGATCGCCATCGTCGGATCATCGCCGGTCGGATTGATCGCAACGGTCCGAGATCAATCATCGCCGATCGGGATCATGGATCTGATCGATCGCAACCATCGGATCGTCGCCAATCTGATTGATCGCAATGGTCTGAGATCGATCATCGTCGATCTAGATCACGGCTTCGATTGATCGCAACCGTCAGATCGTCACCGATAGGATTGATCGCAACGGTCCAAGATCGATCATCGCCGATCGGGATCATGGCTTTGATCTATCACAACCATCAGATAGTCACCGATCGGATTGATCACAACGGTCCGAGATCTATAATCGTCGATCGGGATCATGACTTGGATCGATCGCAGCCGTTGGATCATCGCCGATCGGATTGATCACAATGGTCCGAGATCTTCATCGCCCATCAGAATCATGGCTTCGATCGATCGCAACCGTCGGATCATTGCCGATTGGATTGATCGCAACGGTCCGAGATTGATCATCGCCAATCGAGATCATGGCTTCGATCGATCGCAACCATCGGATCATCATTGATCAGATTAATTGCAACGGTCCAAGATCGATCATCACCGATCGGGATCATGGCTTCGATCAATCGCAACTATCGAATCGTCGCCAATCGGATTGATCGCAATGGTCCGAGATCGATAATCGCCGATTGGGATCATGGCTTGGATCGATCGCAACCGTTGGATCGTCTCGGATCGGATTGATCGCAGCGGTCAGAGATCGATCATCGCCAATCGGGATCATGGATTCGTTTGATCGCAACCGTCGGATCGTCGCCGATCGGATTGATCGCAATGGTCCAAGATCGATCATGGCAAAAGAAGAAGATCCAGCTAGCTCATAGCCGGGAGAGGTCAACTCTTGACTCACGGCTAATGGGCATTCACTTCCGGGCTCCGCATCGGGAGAGAATTACTGGCTGCCAGTCAAAGGAATCACAGTTAAAGCTGACATGAAAGGGCGGACGTGAAAGTAAAGAATTCAACACTCCTTTCGCTTAGCTGATGTGGGGCACGCAAGCTCGAGGAGTGTAGGGGGCATCTGATGGGGCCAGTTGACCCTATGAAAAATAAGAATATTTTTTTAGGGCAGCCCACCTCGGCCTCGGCGTCAGCAACGGCCCACCTTGGCCTCGGCGTGGTCTTGGCCCACCTTGGTAACGGCATCGGTCTTGGCATCGGCAACGGCCCACCTCGGCCTCGGCATCAATCTTGGCGTCAGCGACGGCCCACTTCGACCACGGCATCGGTCTTGGAGTCAGCAACGGCCCACCTCGGCCTCAGCATCGGCAGCGGCCCAATCCAACTTTGGCATCGGTCTCGGTGTCGGCAGCGGCCCAATCCGACTCCGGCGTCGCCTTTACTAGCCAAGCTGCGTGGCCCACTTCCCCCGGGAAGGGCGGGCCACTCCGCCACTAGCACATCCGACGACGTGCGTGACAGACGTGTCTTTCCTTGACGCCACTAACGAAGGGCGTGGCTGCCCACATTCGGCCCCACTACCCATCCTTTGCGGCACGTCAAAGGACTGAAAACTGCCAACCATCCGAAAGGATTCAATTGTTGCGAACAAACGGTAAGCGGGATCCCTTAAACAGGTATATAAGGGCCCCACTCACAATAAAGAGGGGAACTCAACCTCTACTCTCTCATGGGAATTCCTGTTCTCCAAATCGCTAACTTGAGCATCGGAGGGTCCCCGCCGGAACCACCGGTCTGGGACTTTTCTTACAGGTGTCCGACTGCAGAAGGCAATTGCATTACTTTTCTGAAGAACCATAAAGCTCCTCTCTTGCCCGACGCTCCTCAAAAGTGATTTGGCGGCAACAGCTTGGATCGATCGTAACCATCGAATATCATCACCTATCGGATGGATCACAACCATCGGATCGATCATCGTAGATTGGGATCATGGCTTGGATCGATCGCAACCATTGGATCATCGCCGATCGGATGGATCGCAATCGTTGGATCAATTATCGCCGATCGTGATCATGGCTTGGATCGATCGCAACCGTCGGAACATTGCCGATCCGATGGATCACAACACTCCGATCGATCATCGCCGATCGGGATCATGGCATGGATCGATCGCAACCATCGTGTCATCGCCGATCGTATGGATCACAACCGTCGGATCGATCATTGCTGATCAGGATCATGGCTTGGATCGATCACAACCATCGGATATCATCGCAGATCGGATGGATTGCAACCGTCAGATCGATCATCGCCGATTGGGAACATGGCTTGGATCAATCGCAACCGTCAGATCATCACCGATCGGATGGATCGCAACGGTTCGATCGATCATCACCGATCGGGATCATGGCTTGGATCGATCGCAACCATCGGATATCGTCGCCGATCGGATGGATCGCAACCGTCGGATCGATCATCGTCGATCGGGATCATGGCTTGGATTGATCATAATTGTCGGATCATCAACGATTGGATAGATTGCAACGGTCCGATCTATCATCGCCGATAGGGATCATGGTTTGGATCGATCACAACCGTCGGAGCATCACCGATCGAATGGATCGCAATGGTCCGATCGATCATCGCCGATCATGATCATGGCTTGGATCGATCGCAACCGTTGGATATCATTACCGATCGGATGGATCGCAACCGTAGGATCAATCATCGCGGATCGGGATCATGGCTTGGATCATTCGCAATCGTCAGATCGTCAACGATAGGATCGATCGCAACCATCGGATTGTCATCGATCGGATGGATTGCAACCGTCGGATCGATCATCGCCGATCGGGATCATGGCTTGGATCGATTGCAACCGTCAGATATCATCGCCGATCGGATGGATCACAACCGTCGGATTGATCATCGCCGATCGGGATCATGGCTTGGATCGATCGCAATCGTTGGATCGTCGCCGATCGGATGGATCACAACAGTCCAATCGATCATCGCCGATCAGGATCATGGCTTAAATTGCTCACAACCATCGGATATCATCACCGATCGGATGGATCGCAACTGTCGCATCGATCATCACCGATCGGGATCATGGCTTGGAATGATCGTAATCATCGGATCATCGATGATCGGATGGATCGCAACGGTCCTATCGATCATCGCCGATCGGGATCATGGCCTAGATCGATAGCAACCGTCGGAGCATCACCGATCGGATGGATCGCAATGGTCTGATCGATCATTGCTGGTCGGGATCATATCTTTGATCGTTCACAACCATTGGATGTTGTCACCGATCAGATGGATCGCAACCGTCAGATCGATCATCGACGATTGGGATCATGGCTTTGATCGATCGCAATCATCGGATCATCGATGATCGGATGGATCGCAATGGTCCAATCGATCATCGTCAATCATGATCATGGCTTGGATGGATCACAACCATCGTATCATCGTCGATCGGATGGATCGCAACCGTCGGATTGATCATCGCCGATCGAGATCATGGCTTGGATCGATCGCAACCGTTGGATATCATCGCTGATCGGCTGGATCACGACGGTCCAATCGATCATCGTCGATCAGGATCATGGCCTGGATCGATCGCAATGCCAGATATCATCGCCGATCGGATGGATCACAACCATCGGATCGATCATCACCGATCGGGATCATTACTTGGATCGATCGCAACCATTGGATCATCGTCGATCGGATGGATCGCAATAGTCCGATCGATCATCACCGATCGGGATCATGGCTTGGATCGATCGCAACCATGGGATATCATCATCGATCAGATGGATCGCAACTATCAGATCGATCATCGCCGATCGGGATCATGGCTTGGATCGATCGCAACCGTCGTATCATCGCCGAATGGATGGATCGCAACCGTCGGATCGATCATCGTCGATCGGGATCATGGCTTGGATCGATCGCAACCGTCGGATCATCGACGATCGGATGGATCGCAATGATCTGATCGATCATAGCCGATCGGGATCATGGCTTGGATCGATCGCAACCGTCGGATCAATCGTCGCCGATCGGGATCATGGCTTGGATCGATTGAAATCATGGGATCGTCACCGATCGGATGAATCACAATCGTCGGATTGATCATCGCTGATCAGGATCATGGCTTAGATCGCTCGCTACCATCGGATATCGTCGCCGACCGAATGGAACGCAACCGTCGGATCAATCATCGCCGATCAGGATAATGACTAGGATCGATCGCAACCGTCGGATCATCGACGATAGGATGGATCGTAACGGTTCAATCGATCATTGCCGATCGGGATCATGGCTTTGATCGATCGCAACCGTCGGATATCATCGTCAATCAGATGGATCGCAACCATCGGATCAATCATCGCCGATCGGGATCATGGCTTGGATCGATCGCAACCATAGGATCATCGTCGATCGGATGGATTGCAACCGTTGGATCGATCATCGCCGATCGGGATAATAGCTTGGATCGATCGCAACCATAGGATCATCGCCGATCGGATGGATCGCAACCGTCGAATCAATCATCGCCGATCGGGATCATGGCTTGGATCGATCGCAACCGTAATATCATCGCGATCAGATGGATCGCAACCGTCAGATCAATCATCACCGATTGTGATCGTGGCTTGGATCGATCGCAACAGTCGGATCGTCGCCAATCGGTTGGATTGCAACGGTCCGATCGATCATCGCCGATTGGAATCATGGCTTAGATCAATCGCAACTGTCGTATCATCGCCGATCGAATGGATTGCAACCATTAGATCGACATCGCCGATCGGAATCATGGATTGGATCGATCACAACCATCGAATATCATCGCCGATCGATTGGATCGCAACCGTCGGATCGATCATCGCTGATTGGGATCATGGCTGGATTGATCGCAATCGTCGGATCATCGCCGATCGGATGGATCGCAATGGTCTGATCGATCATCGCCGATCGAGATCATGGCTTGGATCGATCGCAACCATCGTATCATCGCCGATCGTGATCATGGCTTGGATCGATCGTAAACGTCGGATATCATCGCCGATCGGATGGATCGCAACCGTCGGATCGATCATCGCCGATCGGGATCATGGCTTGTATCGATCGCAAACATTGGATCGTCGCCGATCGAATGGATCGCAATGGTCTGAACGATCATCGCCGATCGGGATCATGGCTTGGATCGATCGCAGCCGTCGGATATCGTCACCAATCGGATGGATCGCAACGGTCAGATCGATCATCGCCAATCAGGATCATGGCTTGAATCGATCGCAACCATCAGATATCATCACCGATCGGATGGATCGCAACCATCAGATCAATATCGCCTATCGGGATCATGGCTTGGATCGATCGCAATCGTCGGATCATCGCCGATCAGATGGATCGCAACCGTTGGTTCGATCATCGCTGATCGGGATCATGGCTTGGATCGCTCGCAACCATTGGATATCATCGCCGATCGAATGGATCGATCATCGCCGATCGGGATCATGGCTTGGATCGATCGCAACCGTTGGATCATCGATGATGGAATGGATCGCAATGGTCCGATCGATCATCGCCGATCGGGCTCATGGCTTGGATCGATAGCAACCAACGAAATCATCGCCGATCAGATGGATCGCAACCGTCAGATCGATCATCACCGATCGGGATCATGGCTTGGATCGATCGCAACAGTTGGATCATTACTGATCGGATGGATCGCAACCGTCGGATCCATCATCACAGATCGGGATCAAGGCTTGGATCGATCGCAACCATCGGATCATCGCCGATCGGATGGATCGCAACGGTCCAATCGATCACCGCCGATCGAGATCATGGCTTGGATCAATCGCAACCATCGGATATCATCGCCGATTGGATGGATCACAACCATCGGATCGATCATCGCCGATCGGGATCATGGCTTGGATCGATCGCAATCGTCGAATCATCGACGATCGGATGGATCACAACGGTCCGATCGATCATCGCCGATCGAGATCATGGCTTAGATCGCTCGCAACCGTCGGATATCATCATCGATCGGATGGATCACAACCGTCGGATCGATCATCTTCGATCGGGATCATGTCTTGGATAGATCGCAATCGTCGGATCATCGACGATCGGATGGATCGCAACAGTCCGTTCGATCATCGCCGATTGGGATCATGGCTTGGATCGATCGCAACCATCGGATCATCATGACGTCGCCGATTGAATGGATCGCAACCATCGGATCGATCATCGCCGATCAGGATCATGGCTTGGATCGATCGCAACCATTGGATATCATCGTCGATCGGATGCCGATCGGATGGTTCGCAACCGTCGGATCGATCATCGCCAATTGGGAACATGGCTTGGATCGATCGCGACCATCGGATCGTCGCCGATCGGATGGATCACAACGGTTTGATCGATCATCGCTGATCGGGATCATGGCTTGGATCGATCCCAACCGTCAGATATCATTGCCTATCGGATGGATCGCAACCGTCGGATCGATCATCGCCGATCGAAATCATGGCTTGTTGAGAAATTATTGAAACATAATTGCCCCAACTTATTAATTTTGATGATTTCCAAAAGACATTGCTTTACTTTCTAAAAGGCTATGAAGATGTTATGTTAACCAATGAAATATTCAATTTCAAATTGGAAACTATGAACTATTAAAATATAATGAGTTTCTTGAATCAATTGAATATATGTTTCAGTGAGCTATACTTATGAATTCAAAAATGATTTTATATATCAATCTTTTAAAGATCAATGACTTAATGAGAATGCCTTGAAATTGAGCTTTACTGTTAAAACAACATTATCTAAGTCAAATTTATATTTCAAAGTTGGTTGGGATGATTTTCAAAGCAAATCAGAATGTTTTCTGATTTTTGTATCAGTCCCGAGCCGACTCGAGAGTTTCCGAGTCGACCCCTGAACTTTCTCGAGCCGACTCGCACTGAGAGCCGACTCGACTCAGACGGCAGAAAGACTCATTTTTGAGTGCTTCTCGAGTCGACTCCCAGCTTTTCGCGAGTCGACTCCTGAAAGTCAAGAGTCGACTCCCAGATTTTCACGAGTCGACCCCTGAAAACTCATTTTTTGGTGCGTTCTGGATTCGATTGCTCGAGCCGACTCGCACAGTCCCGAGCCGACTCCCCGAATTCTGGGCGGAAATTTTTTGAGTTGACACATCAGCTCCAACGGATATATTTTTGAATAACGGTTATTTTTCTTTGTTTCTAACGGCTATATTGTTTCAGAATCTATAAATAGAGGAGCCATTCAACAAAGAAAGAAGAGAGAAGATATATATTGAGAATCATTCAGTAAGAAATTCAAAAGAGGGAAAAACAGAGTGTTATTAGAAAAATCGTTTGATTTAAGAAGAAAGATTCAAAAGGAGTGAAATCCAAGAGTAAGATTCGTGCACTCCAGAGCTACCTTCTACAAAAGATTCAAGAGGAGATCCCAACACTTTCAAGAGCAAATCAAAGATCTTCCACATTCAAAGAAAAGGGAGAAAAGCTTCAACCCAACTCCAAAGCTCAAATCTGTGGAGAATCGGTGCCGAGGCCTGATTCAACATCAAGAGGAGTTGAAGGAAGGAATCCAAAGAAGCCAAGCCAGCTCTCAAGCTTTATATATTCAGGCTTTTCTAAACTCAATTTTATTTTGAAATATCTGCTCAAAGGGCTGCTTGTAATTAAACTCATTTTATTTGTTTGTATCTAGTTTAATCTGAGGGATTAACTAGAGGAGGTTGTTAAACCTCGGTACAAGCTAGTTTAGCTTGTGTTAGGGTTTGGTGCCGGTGAGCCCGTGTAAAATCGGCTGGGTTCGTTGTGATCCCGGAAAAAACAACAAGTTTGAGTTGTGAACTTGGAAAACAACTCGGCTGTAATCTAGAGAGATTATAGTGTGGACCCAAGTGAGTCTTGGGAGTGGACGTAGGTGTTGGTTGCACCGAACCACTATAAAAATATCTTGTGTTTGCCGTGCCTAATTGTCTCTTCTCTATCTCTCATATACTTGTGTTTGTGCTTTGCTTATTAGTTAATCCTTTCACTTGCACATCTCATTTTAAATTGCTTAAAAGTCTTAAATTTTTTTAAGAACCCAATTCCCCCCCCTCTTGGGTTGCCATCTGGGCCAACAATTGGTATCAGAGCAGTGCTCATTTAGAGTTTGATCTCACGATCAAGAGCTAAAGGTCATTATGGCAACACAAAGTGGTTCTAGTTTTGCTGAAGGTCATTCTACGAATAGACCTCCACTTTTTAATGGCTCAAACTATTCTTATTGGAAAGCTAGAATGAGGATATTCATTCAAGCTTCTGATTATGAGCTTTGGGGTGTTATATTAAATGGACCTAGTACACCCACACACCTTATGATGGCACTATTGTTCCAAAGCCCGAAAGGGATTGGAATGATAATGATAGGAGAATGGCTCAACTTAATGCCAAAGCCATTAATATCTTATATTGTTCCTTAGATTCAAATGAATTCAACCGCATCTCTACTTGTAATTCCGCTAAAGAAATATGGGATAGGTTGGAAGTTACACATGAAGGAACAAACCAAGTAAAAGAATCAAAGATAAATATTTGGTTCATAAATATGAATTGTTCACAATGGAACAAACTGAAACCATCACATGCATGTTCACTAGATTCACCGATATAGTGAATGGTTTGAAAAGTTTAGGAAAAGTTTATACTAATGCTGATCTTGTTCGCAAAATACTCAGGTCATTGCCAAGATCGTGGGAAGCAAAAGTCACAGCAATCCAAGAAGCCAAAGACCTCAATGCACTACCCTTAGAGGAGCTTCTAGGATCTCTCATGACCCACGAATTGACAATGAGCAGCATGTTGAGGAGGAAACAAAAAGAAGGAAAACTTTTGCCCTCAAGACTGCAGAATTGGAAGAGAGCAGCAGTGATGATAGTGATGAAGATAATGATGAAACTGCTCTCTTGGCCAAGAAGTTCAGAAGATTTTTGAGGAAAAAGAAACCCTTCCAAAAACGTAAATTTGGAAACAAAATGGAAGGAGAAAAGGAAAAGGAAAAGAAAGATAAGGACAAGGACAAAGAGAAAGACCCCTTGATCTGTTATGAGTGTAAGAAACCGGGGCATTATCGATATGATTGTCCACAATTGAAAAAGACCTTCAAGAAAAAGAAGAAGGCATATGTTGCAACATGGACTGACAGCAATGAATCTTCTTCCGAAGAAGAAGAACAAAAAGAGGTTGCAAATATTTGTTTCATGGCCAACGACGACGACAATGACGAGGTAAGTTCCGAAACCTCCGACAATGAATTTACATTTGATGAAATGTTTGAAGCTTTTAATGAACTAATGATAGATTTTAAATTGTTGAAAAAGAAATTTAAATCTGTGAAAAATGATAATGTTAGTTTAGCTAAAAGTAAAAATGAATTAGCTTTAGAAGTTAAGAAATTAACTAATGAAAAAGAAGACCTTAGGAAAGAAAGAGATAATCTTAATCAAGAATTAGATTCATTAAAATCTGAAACTACAAACTCAACTAAAGACTTAAAAGATGAAATAGAAACTCTAGCTTTAGATAAAGAACAGCAAGCTAAAGAAATTGACTCTCTTAAGAAAGATGTTAAAAAATATAAGGACATTGTTGAGAAATTCACATTAAGTTCAACTAAACTTAACATGATCCTAGATAGTCAAAAAGCTGTTTTTGATAAAGCTGGGCTAGGATATAACACATTAAGAAAACAGAAATCACTAAAGAATATTTTTGTAAAAGCCAACCAAGGTAATATAACTTGTTTTAAATGTAATGAAAAAGGTCACAAATCCTTTGAATGCAAAACATTAAACAACAACAAAAATATTAAAGCTAAGAAATATGGGTTCCGAAAGGAACAATTTTTGTGTCTACTAACCATGAAGGACCCAAGAAAGCTTGGGTACCTAAATATAAAGTTTGATGATGTTGCAGGAATGTCTTGTAGCCAAAAGATCAAACAAGAAGTGGTATCTTGATAGCGGCTGCTCAAGACATATGACGGGTGACAAAGAGGAATTCATCACCCTAGAAGCAAATGTAGGTGGAGTTGTGACATTTGGCGATAACGGTAAAGGTCAAATCTTGGGCCTTGGTAAAGTTCGCATAACTCCATCCATAACTATTGAAGATGTACTTTATGTTAATGGTTTGAAGCATAATTAATTAGCATAAGTCAATTATGTGATAAAAACTTTAATGTTTCTTTTAAATCTTCTTTATGCACTGTAACTAATTCTATTGATGATAGCATTGTTTTTACTGGATATAGGTTTGGCAATATATACTTAGTTGACACAGACAAAACTTCTAAGAGTAGTCATTGCCTAATTTCTGATAATGCTAACATTAATGATATTAGTTGGTTGTGGCATCGTAGATTAGGTCATGCAAGCACACACCTTATTTCAAAACTAATTAAAATGGATTTAGTTAAAGATTTACCTAAATTAAAGTTTGAAGATAATAAAATATGTGATGCATGTCAACTTGGAAAACAAACTAGAAGTTCATTTAAATCTAAAAATATTGTTTCAACTTCTAGGGGACTAGAGCTACTTCACATGGACCTATTTGGACCAACTAGAACTACAAGTCTAGGAGGAAAGAAATATGGCCTAGTGATTGTAGATGATTACTCTAGATATACTTGGGTAATGTTTTTAGCTCACAAGGATGAGACTTTCTCGATGTTCCTGAAATTTTTCAAGAAAGTCACAAATGAGAAAAACACTACTATAGTATCTCTTAGAAGTGATCATGGAACAGAATTTGAAAATCACTTATTTGAAAATTTCTGCACTGAAAATGGAATTAATCATAATTTTTCAGCCCCTAGGACTCCACAACAAAACGGTGTAGTTGAAAGAAAAAATAGAACTCTAGAAGACATGGCCCGTACCATGCTATGTGAAAGCAACTTACCAAAGTATTTTTGGGCGGAAGCAATTAACACAGCATGTTACATCTTAAACAGAGCTTTAATAAGACCAATATTAAAGAAAACACCTTATGAATTATGGAATGAAAGAAAACCAACTATAAAATACTTTCATGCATTTGGATGTAAATGTTTCATTCATAATAATGGTAAAACAACTTAGGAAAATTTGATGCTAAATCTGATGAAGGAATTTTTCTAGGTTATTCAACAACTAGTAAGGCATATAGAATCTTTAACAAGAGAACCTTAGTAGTTGAAGAATCCATTCATGTAGTTTTTAATGAATCTTTAGCAACTAGATCTGAAAAGATTGATGATGAGGAAGATACAAACCTAATTGAAAAAGATCTTGAAAAACTTAATATTGAAGTATCTTCTAATCATGAAATAGAAGCTAAAATAATGATTCACATAAGGATGATGATGTCAATATGATCATAATGATGTAGATCTTCCAAGAGACTGGAAATATGCACATAGTCATCCTAAGGAATTGATTATAGGCGATCCATCTCAAGGAATAAGGACTAGATCATACATGAGAAATATTAGTAATCATCTTGCATTTGTTTCACAAATTGAACCTAAAACTATAGAAGAAGCTGAAAAAGATAATAATTGGATGTTAGCAATGCAAGAAGAACTGAATCAATTTACTAGAAATAATGTTTGGACCTTAGTTGAAAGACCTAAAAACCATTCAACTATAGGAACTAAATGGGTTTTTAGAAATAAGTTAGATGAAAATGGTATAGTAATTAGAAACAAAGCTAGACTGGTTGCTAAAGGATATAGTCAAGAAGAGGTATTGATTTTGATGAAACCTTTGCACCTGTAGCTAGACTAGAAGCCATTAGACTTTTACTTGCATTTGCATGTCATATGAACATTAACCTATTTCAAATGGATGTAAAAAGCGCATTTTTAAATGGACTTATTAATGAAGAAGTCTATGTAGAACAACCACCAGGTTTTGAAGACCACGAGTTTTCAAATCACGTTTTTAAATTGCACAAAGCTTTATATGGTTTGAAACAAGCACCTAGAGCTTGGTATGATAGGTTAAGCAAATTTCTAATAGAAAATATTTTACAAGAGGAAATGTTGATAAAACCTTGTTTTTAAAAAGAAAAAGTAAAGATTTACTAGTAGTACAAATATACGTAGATGACATTATTTTTGGTGCTACTAACGAATCTCTCTGTCAAGAATTTGCAAAGTTAATGCAGGGAGAATTCGAGATGAGCATGATGGGAGAACTCAACTTCTTCCTTGGACTCCAGATCAAACAATGCAAGGAGGGAATTTTTATCAACCAAACCAAGTACACAAGAGAACTACTCAAAAAGTTTGGTATGGAAACAATGAAACCCCTTGGAACACCAATGAGTCCTTCATGCAAGTTAGACAAAGACGAAGAAGGTAAGAAGGTTGATCAAAAGTATTATCGAGGTATTATTGGATCCCTTCTCTATTTAACAGCAAGTAGACCTGATATAATGTTTGCAGTATGTTTGTGTGCTAGATTTCAAGCTGAACCTAAAGAATCACACTTAATAGCTGTTAAGAGAATATTAAGATATCTAAATGGAACAAAAATGTAGGTTTATGGTATTCTAGAGACTCCACATTAAACCTAATTGCATATTCAGATTCTGATTATGCCGGATGTAAAATTGATAGAAAAAGCACAAGTGGTGCATGCCATTTCTTAGGCAGTAACTTAATCACATGGTTTAGCAAAAAGCAAAATTCAGTTGCATTATCAACTACTGAAGCTGAATATGTAGCAGCTGGAAGTTGCTGTGCGCAAATCCTATGGATTAAGCGACAACTTGAGGACTATGGTATCAAACCTAATAAGACACCCATAAAATGTGATAATACTAGTGCAATCAATTTAACAAAAAATCCAATTCAACACTCAAGAACAAAACACATAGAAATTAGATATCATTTTATAAGGGAACATGTAGCTAATGATGAAATTTGTTTGGATTATGTAAACACTGAAGAACAATTAGCTGACATCTTAACAAAACCCCTAAATGAAGAAAGATTTGAATATCTTAGAGGAGAATTAGGAATTTGTAATCCTTTTGAATGAATTTTGAAATACTTAAGGAAATGCATCTAGAATTCTTTCAATTCCTCAAAATCTTAAGGAAATAGTATCTAGAATTCATATCAAAATGATTTATCAAACTCAATGATTATGAATCATACACAAAATCAAATCCGGAATCATTTCAATCATTCAGAAAATTTTCAATTTTTTTGTTCTGAAATGGTCCCCGAGCCGACTCGGTGTGTACCGGAGTCGACTCGAGTTTCTCTGAAACTTGGGAGTCGACTCCTGGTATGAGCGAGTCGACTCGAGTTCGAGATTTTTCTCTGTGATTTAGGCGAGCCGACTCGAGGAAATGCGCGAGTCGACTCGACGTGGTCCCAGGTTGAATATCTAGGGCACGAGTCGACCCGACGGTCATTTTATCTTTTCTAATCATTCGATTCTCTCTACAAAAATCTTCCAAACCCTCCAAATCTTCCAAATCTTCCGATTATTCATTCCAATCAAATCTATGGCCCCCAAAACCCGTGGAGCGAGCAGTAGCCGCGCCGGGATGAAGAGGAAAAGAACCGTGCGTCGACCCGTCCGCGAGCCGACTCCGGAGTCTTCGACTGCTTCTTCTTCGGATGATGCATCTGCTCCCACTGCCTCTACCCCTCAGGTAGACCTCCTAGCTAGTAGAGTTGTGACAACGGGAAGGAAGGTCGATTTTGAGCTTTTTGAAAATGAGGATTGATGATAGGAAGACAATTATTAGAAATGGGACTTGAGAAAATCTGTTCTTTAGATTGTCCTACTTATCCAGCCCTGGTGAAAGAATTTTATAAGAATCTGACTAGAGGAGACAATGGGTTAGTAAGCACAGTGAGAGGCAAAAGTCTAAATATTACTGCCACCATCTTATCTAGACTATTAAACCTTCCATTGTCTGGACCTTGCACATTTGCTTCAGAGGATAGATCTCCTGCTCTTACCAGACTATTACATAGAGACTTTGAAGGATTTGAGGAAGTTCTTGCAAGTCAACTGCCATTGGAGCTTAGACTTTTACATAATATCTGCAGTAGAGTTTTATTTCCCAAAACTGGCAGGTTTGATTATGTTTCAGAGAGGGACATTTTTATCATGGATGCCATAGTATCAGGAAAACCTTTTAATCTGCCAAGAATGATTTTATGGTACATGGCTGACTGTGGAAGTAAAAGGAAATCTTGTCTTCCCTATGGCATGATCTTAACTCAGTTGTTCAGGAGCCAAGGGATTGTATTTAGTGACAGTGAGCCCAAGAAGGAATTAAGACACACTGACTATTATACCTTGGCCACTATCAACAGAATGGGTTTTATCAAAAGAAATGGAATATGGGAAAGGAAGAACAGTTTAGAGGATAGAGCTGAGGCTCCTAGACATTCATCTCCAGAGCCACCTCAGACTTCATTCATACCAGACCCAGTTCCAGCTCCATCAGAGATTCCTGCCCCTGCTTCTGCTTCCACCTCTGCTCCTATTCAGACCTCTGCTTCTACATCTGTCAGCTTTTCAGACACTCAGTTAGAGCAGCTTAGGTCTTTATTCAAATCAGAATTATTTGAGCATGAGACTAGATTGAAGACTGAATTTGAAGAAAAATACATGAACTTAAAAGAAGCACTATATTCTCTTAGTGATCGGGTTGCCTTGATAGAATCCACTGTCAGCTCTGCTACAGGTTCCTTAAGTGAAAATTTAAAGAATATCTTTGAAGAACTCAAGGACATCTGTGGTGACTCGGAGACTTACTCCCAAAGCAACGCCGAGCTTAAAGATAAAATCCAATCTGCTTGCACCTTTGTTGATAATAAACTAAAAGACTATGTTGGGATTCAATGCGAAGGGATGAAGCAAATTGTAGACCATTTGAATAGGATCACTAGAAGAAATTTTTAAGCTTTCATGTAATCTTTTTGGAAGTATCTCTTTTGATGTAATTTACTTTTAATGCAATGTACAAGTTTTCATTTCAATGTACTTTCATTTGAAGTAATGAGAAAATTTGATGCTTCACTTTTTGTCTATTTCAATTGTGGGTACTCTTGAATATCTTTGAATGCTTATGTTTAAATTAATATAATTCTGGATATTTCAATACTCAATTGATAACTTAGATACTAAATGAATTCGGATGAGTTTAATCAATTTGATGCTCTGATGCTTCTCAACCTTTTTGTTGATTACAAAAAAGGGGGAGAGATTTATACTGATTATCGTATATTTGCATCATCTTTTTAAATTGCCCTAATTAAATAAGGGGGAGAGAATTAAGTAAGAAAAAGGTTATTTGGCTTAAGTGTTTAAATTTAAAAATCCTTTTTGAATCGAGTTTCATAGGGGGAGCTACCTTATTGAGGGGGAGCTTTTCCATGAACACAAAAGCTGATTTTAATATCATAAATCTTTCAATGTTATAATGAATATACTCAATGTTTTTGTTATCATCAAAAAGGGGGAGATTGTTGAGAAATTATTGAAACATAATTGCCCCAACTTATTGATTTTGATGATTTCCAAAAGACATTGCTTTACTTTCTAAAAGGCTATGAAATTATGTTAACCAATGAAATATTCAATTTCAAATTGGAAACTATGAACTATTAAAAATATATGAGTTTCTTAAATCAATTGGATATATGTTTCAGTGAGCTATACTTATGAATTCAAAAATGATTTTATATATCAATCTTTTAAAGATCAATGACTTAATGAGAATGCCTTGAAATTGAGCTTTACTGTTAAAACAACATTATCTAAGTCAAATTTATATTTCAAAGTTGGTTGGGATGATTTTCAAAGCAAATCAGAATGTTTTCTGATTTTTGTATCAGTCCCGAGCCGACTCGAGAGTTTCCGAGTCGACTCCTGAACTTTCTCGAGCCGACTCGTGACAGCGAGCCGACTCGACTCAGACGGCAGAAAGACTCATTTTTGAGTGCTTCTCGAGTCGACTCCCAGCTTTTCGCGAGTCGACTCCTGAAGTCAAGAGTCGACTCCCAGATTTTCACGAGTCGACCCCTGAAAACTCATTTTTTGGTGCGTTCTGGATTCGATTGCTCGAGCCGACTCGCACAGTCCCGAGCCGACTCCCCGAATTCTGGGCGGAAATTTTTTGAGTTGACACATCAGCTCCAACGGATATATTTTTGAATAACGGTTATTTTTCTTTGTTTCTAACGGCTATATTGTTTCAGAATCTATAAATAGAGGAGCCATTCAACAAAGAAAGAAGAGAGAAGATATATATTGAGAATCATTCAGTAAGAAATTCAAAGAGGGAAAAACAGAGTGTTATTAGAAAAATCGTTTGATTTAAGAAGAAAGATTCAAAAGGAGTGAAATCCAAGAGTGAGATTCGTGCACTCCAGAGCTACTTCTACAAAAGATTCAAGAGGAGATCCCAACACTTTCAAGAGCAAATCAAAGATCTTCCACATTCAAAGAAAAGGGAGAAAAGCTTCAACCCAACTCCAAAGCTCAAATCTGTGGAGAATCGGTGCCGAGGCCTGATTCAACATCAAGAGGAGTTGAAGGAAGGAATCCAAAGAAGCCAAGCCAGCTCTCAAGCTTTATATACTCAGGCTTTTCTAAACTCAATTTTTATTTTGAAATATCTGCTCAAAAGGAGCTGCTTGTAATTAAACTCATTTTATTTGTTTGAATCTAGTTTAATCTGAGGGATTAAACTAGAGGAGGTTGTTAAACCTCGGTACAAGCTAGGTTTAGCTTGTGTTAGGGTTTGGTGCCGGTGAGCCCGTGTAAAATCGGCTGGGTTCGTTGTGATCCCGGAAAAACAACAAGTTTGAGTTGTGAACTTGGAAAACAACTCGGCTGTAATCTAGAGAGATTATAGTGTGGACCCAAGTGAGTCTTGGGAGTGGACGTAGGTGTTGGTTGCACCGAACCACTATAAAAATATCTTGTGTTTGCCGTGCCTAATTGTCTCTTCTCTATCTCTCATATACTTGTGTTTGTGCTTTGCTTATTAGTTAATCCTTTCACTTGCACATCTCATTTTAAATTGCTTAAAAGTCTTAAATTTTTTAAGAACCCAATTCACCCCCCCCCTCTTGGGTTGCCATCTGGGCCAACACTTCTATCGATCGCAACCATCGGATCATTGCCGATCGGATGGATCACAACTGTTCGATCAATCATCGCCGATCGGGATCATGGCTTGGATCGATCAACCATCGGATCGTCACCGATCGGATGGATCGCAACCGTCGGATCGATCATCTCCGATCGGGATCATGTCTTGGATAGATCGCAATCGTCGGATCATCGACGATCGAATGGATCGCAACAGTCCGATTGATCATCGCCGATCGGGATTATGGCTTGGATCGATTGCAACCATCGAATTGTTGCGACGTCGCCGATCGGATGGATTATAACCATCAGATCGATCATCGTCGATCAGGATCATGGCTTGGATTGATCGCAACCATTGGATATCATCGCCGATCGGATGCCGATCAGATGGTTCGCAACCGTCGGATCGATCATCGCCAATTGGGAACATGGCTTGGATCGATCGCAACCGTCGGATCGTCGCCGATCGGATGGATCGCAATGGTTTGATCGATCATCGCTGATCGGGATCATGGCTTGGATCGATACCAATCGTCGGATATCATTGCCTAACGGATGGATCACAACAGTCGGATCGATCATCGCCGATCAGAAACATGGCTTCTATCGATCGCAACCATCGGATCGTCGCCGATCGGATGGATCGCAACTGTCCGATCGATCATTGCCGATTGGGATCATGGCTTGGATCGATCGCAACCATTGGATATCGTCGCCGATTGGATGGATCGCAACCGTCAGATCGATCATCGCCGATCGGGATCATGTCTTGGATAGATCGCAATCGTTGGATCATCGACGATCGGATGGATCGCAATAGT
>UESW01002462.1:38604-52234 GCA_900491605.1 Calamus simplicifolius
ATGGCATGCATTTGCAAAGAAATTTATGGGATAGGGTTGTACTTGGTAGAATCGTTCTATATCATGTATTGACATGCACATTACATTGCACAAGGGCACATTGTGATTAGCTAATAGGTTGATGGTTCTCTGACCCTTTCTCTTGGTGCAATTATGTATGTTTGATATCTTTAATAGCATAATTTTTGTTGTTTAACATGCACATTACTGCAATATACACATTTTCTCAGATTTTTATGCATATGAGAGGATTCCTTTTGTTGTCTATTATCTAGCTAGATTATAGAACATGTGATAAATGTCAGATATACCCTAGCACAGTATATCTCGAAAAAATACTAAGTGCTTCAAAGTCACTGCTCAATCTAACGGTTCTCTTGAAGCCGAAGAAATTGAAGATCTCTTAAAAATAAATGCCATCAGATAAATCCTCATCCTTAATTTAAAAGCAGCCATTTTTTTCCAACTTTTCAATTCCCACAATAACCCTAACATTGAAACCATCATTTTAAATCATGGTGGGATGGGGACCATCCTCGCCATCCTATCCCGTGTCTATGAGAAAATGGGAATGGAATGCAAGCGGGAATCCAAAACCCATCATCCACATGTAGAAGAAAAGGAGAGAAGAAAGGAAAAATGAAGAAAAGGAAGAAAAAAGAGGAAAAAGGGGGGGAAAAAAAAGAAAAGAAAGGATGGAAAAGAAAAGAAAAAAAAAAAAAAAAAAAGAAGAAAGAAGGAAATAAGAAGAAAAAAGAATAAATAAAGAAGAAGGGAAATGGACAAGGCAGAACAGTGGGATATCCTGTTCTATAAATAACCGGAGCACCTCTGTTCCATGGGATTAAACACCATGGTTTAAACCATGCTAGGCTTGTACAGAAAAGCATCCTAACCTTGCTGGTTTCTAAGTCCAAGGAAGAAACTCTCTTAAGCTGGGAGTTCTATGATTCTAAGAGCTTAGCTTCCAAAATCCAAACACATTGATTTATTAGTCACAGCCAAACAAAGGATTATCCAGACAAAGAAAATGATACACCAAATAAATCTTAAAATATGTCATGAGAAAGGCATATCAGCAACAATCCATATCAAAATCTTTTTAAAATTTATCCTATATCTCATATCTTTAGTAGTAGCCACGAGATTATAAGTGACAGCCAAAAAAGAAAGGAAATAAACCTCAGGACAATGATGCATATCCCCTTGCTTCCGTGCTGGAATAAGCCTTCTCTAGAACCCTTGCTGGATCAATGAACCCCTACGGCTCTTCTCGAATTGCAGTCACTGAATTAGACATAAGCTCCCGAGCATATTGCCCTGCATCAACTCCATGGTCTGCCCAACCACCAACGCCATCAGCGACACCAACGGCTTGCTCACCAACACATATGAAATGAGCATCATTCCCACCAGTTTCCTCCTTATTTGGGTGCGGCAGATAACAAGATCCAGAGAGCAGCTTCAAAGACCTATCAGCCAGTACTTTTCTGTAACCCAAAAAAAGAGAATTTATCCAACTCGTAGAAGCAGCCTCACAAGCAAAATATTTCCACATTAAATGCCTGAGCTAACTTCACAAGATCTTATCATACACACGAGAACTTCTGCAGTTTATGACGAAATATAAAATTTCAGCCGGATGGAGAAATCATGAGAGCTAGTAAGCCATCAAGTTCAGATGGAAAAAAAAAAGCCGATTACTAGAAAACTCTCAAAATTTCTATCAGTAAATTATGATATCAAGGTTAGTAATAAACTCAATGACTGACATAGCCTAGTTTGCATATTTGACACAGGAGCAATTTAAGCTAAGGGTAATGATCAATTTTTTTGTCAATTAAAAAGAGGACTTTGAGTTCTAATAAATGGAAAATACACAGCAACAACTGAAAAAATAGATAAGCTACAGAACTGAAGACGATGTTGGAAAACAGAAGGGTGTTTCCATGAAGAACTCAATTAACCTTAATAATTGACTGAAACAAAGCTAGACCAAAAAGGCCAAAAAACTAAATGCCATCCCTGTACCATTATCTCTTTGGAATTGTATAGTAGTGGAAAGAGGTAGTGATCCATCAGCACCATCAGACTGGCGTCACTATCATTTCACGTGGTTGGCCTCCAAGCGTCGTCTAGTGTGTTTTAGTCCAAGCAGGGCTCGTGATAAACGAAAGGAAATTAAATCAATCACTAAGACAGTGGTTCCGCTGTCCTCAACCGATCATTTCACGTGGTTGGCCTCCCGGCGTCGCCTAGTATATTTTAGTCCAAGTAGGGCCCGACGAAAGGAAATTAAATCAATCACTAAGACAGTGGTCCTCAGCCGATCATTTCAAGTGGTTGGCCTCCAAGCGTCTAAGTGATGTCGCATCACGTTGTGGAGTCTCTTAGATCCAAAGACAACGAAATGGGACGAAAAAATTTATTTGCAACGTTTGGCCTTTTCTCCGTTGTTTCTCTCTCTTCCCTTTGATTGGTGTCCGCTTGTCGCTTAGTATCCCTCACTTATTGGGGCCCTTAAAAGCGTTTTATTGTCCATTCAATATTAGTTATTGGAGATTGAATGCGGAACTAAATTGATCCGATCCTAAATCCATTCAAAGTAATCCTATCCTAAATCCATTCAAACTAAACTCATGATGACTAAATTGGAAATCCAATCACTCCAATATCAATTTCAAGTATTTATCCCCTAAAACCCTCTGCCTCAATGTTGGAAAGTATGGATGGGCATGATTTGAATTTGATTAGTTTTAAGTCAAAACTTAAAAATTAATTCTAGCATGATTAATTTCAAGATTTGAGATTTAGAATCAAACCAATCATGCTATAGAGCCGAATTAGAATCGAGCCATACAATAGAATTTAAAAAAAAAAAAACTAGCTTGAAAACTTTTGTTTAGCCTATTTTGTCATTTTTGATGCTTCAAGAGCATGTCAAGCAGCATTTTATACGTTATTATTATATGTAGCCTCTTAGGAAATAGGAAAGATAATAAAACCAAAAAAAAAGTGTTAAAAGAAGGATTTTATTGACCGGTGCCTCATAAGCATTCATTAAGAAATATTTAATACCCCATTTACATAGCCTCCTATGAAAAATAAAAATAAAAATAAAAAAAGTATTTTTTACTTTAATTTTATGCGGAAACAAGGTTTTGAAGAAGGAAACACTGTAACTGTAATATCTTTACATATTTGTCAAGGTCCACAACACGACAAATAATGCCAAAGCCATTAGAGAAGTCATAAGACTTTTGGAAAAGTCTCAGCTTCGCTTTCTTGAGAGAGCCTTTCACCGTCATGCTTACCCAGGAAAAGCCTTTATAATAGCACATTGTCCAATTCGATCATGCAAGATTTAATCATAATTTAAAATAAAAGAATAAAAAAAGAAATTGGCAGAAAATGAATATCAAAGATCGATCATCTAAATAGGAGCAATATCTCGAAGTCACTATAGAAATGTAATCTTTAGCTTCCAGGGGCACAAAGGTAAGAAGAACTAAATTTATATTGCCAGGAACATAATGTTACAAAAATTGTCTCAACTTGTGTTGGAATATTGTTGCATAATTGTGTCAAAAGTAAAATTAATCAAAAGAACTAGGAGATAAAGTAATGATTTGGTCAAGGCATTTTAATGAAAAGAGAAACTTCATGTTGGCAACGTTGGCACTGTAGTCACATAATAAATAACGGGAATGTAGGGAAGCACAGGGATCTAAGAATTTGCGGATCAATTGATGGTCTAGAGAGATAGATCATAATTTAAATGGATCAAAGTGAGGAATAAAAGTTAAGAAGAGAACTAGGAAAACAATAGTCTCTAGTACTACTTGAAAATAACGAGAATAAACTTGTATGATGAGTTTGGTGTTCCATGAATTCTTGTGCAGTGAGAGTCATGCGCAACCAGGCACACATTATAAATGCCAGTAGTAAACACATCAAAAAACCATCAATGGGTGCCAAAATAAAGCCAGAATTGACGATCGAGTTAGGTTACAATTGAATGACCAGTTGAACACATGAATAATAGTCTAACTACTTCCAAAGGGCCCATCAGAGAGTGCGAATCATCTGCTGAGATAAAAGAGACGCAAGTGTCCATGGGTTTCCAACACCCAGCTGAGTCGGTGAAACTTAAATGGTCCTTGGATTGGTTACCAAAATCTTGACATTGGCACCATCCTGCCCCGCTGTCCACGTTATGTTGATTCCGTCCTGCATCACCTCCCAAAAATTCATCTTCCCATCTATTAACAAACAATGCAATGTCTGGTTTATAGGAAAGCCTGCATTCGAGCTACACTTCCCGAACAGTTCCGGCAGGTCCGACAAAGGAAAAAAAGCATAGTATGAGTACGGCTGAATCTCTCCTCCTGGTGGGCAATCGATTCTATATAATGAGTTGATCGAGGAGTCCAAGTGCAGTTGAAGTAGAAGTAGAGATTAACATCAGAGATGGCATATTTGAAGACGGAGGAGTTGTTGATTCAATTCGTCGAAGGATGGAGGAAGAGGGTGAGAGCGAGGGGAAGGAAAGTTCAAACGTTCGCCCAAGGACGAGAGGATTCGGGAGGAGGGGAGAGAGTTGGCAACGCAATTTATTACTTATGATGAGAAACCTAATGATTTTTACGTATGTTACATATCCCAATGTCATTAAAACATCATTTATAACAAATAATAAGAAATATTCAACTATAATGGTGGGTTGGTAGAGTGACAATTTGCTTATATAAAATTACTCAAATATCTTTATAAAATTAATGGATAGGATTACATCTACTAGTAAAAATAAGTATGATAGCAAACCCTTCCATATAAAGAATCCCACCGGATGCGGAAGGGATTAAAATTTCCACACCAAGGGATCGGGGTCTATGCACTGATCACCTCTTGTTACGTCTTAAGCCTAGGGAATCTGCCAAAAAAAAAAAAAAGCAGAGGAAATCAGCTGTGCAGCAAAACATGGGATTTCTTAAAAAAAATCCCAACTTCAACCGTATATGCTGCAACCGATCGTTACAAACTTAAACGTGGCAAAAGATTTTGTAACAACCTATTATATTGCGTAAATGATGAATTTTTTTGTACCTCAGATAAATAAAGTATTAATTTTTGAAGTTTAAAATTTTTTGTATTAATTTTTTAAGTTTTAAATTTTTTATATTAATTTTTAAGTCATTGTACAATCAAAATTAACTTTTATCCAATAAATAAATAAAATAAGATATTGTTACTTTTCAATATTATCTATCATTTTTTCGCTACATTGCTATTATAACAATTATTGCTTCGCAATTCAAAGACTTGAAATGATTATAAATGATAATGGCTATAACAATTATAATGGTTAAAGATAATAAGGTCCATTTTGATAATACCATTTATAGCCTTGTACGGACTGACTTGTAAAATGGATTTAGACGAACGAAAGTTCTAACCCAAATCAAAATAGAGGCGATCAATAGTATGGTAGGGCTGAAAATGGATCGAATAAACTCCAATCGTATCTGTATTCATATTTAAATTTTATCGGATATTCATTATTCAATTCAATTACATTCGGATACGAATTTGGATATTTAATCTAAAAATTTTTTGGATATGAATAAAAAATGGATTTACCTTTTTTTTAGATGATATTCGTTTTGTATTCAATTCTTTAAATTTATATTATTAATTAACGGCTGCGGACGGATAGCGATGCAATAACTGAGTCGATAAATAGCGATGCAATAACTGAGTCGCTAAATTAACAATTTTTAAAAATTTTTAAATTTTTACGTCTCTATTTAGTGACGCACTTTCTTGCGTTGTTAATTAATAATTTTAAAAAAAATTTAAAATTAAAAATTAATTTTGTTTTTCTATTTTTGATAAATGCGTCGCTAATGCGTCGCTAAATAGCGACGCATTGATTGTGTCACAATTAACAATTTCTAAAATTTCTAAATTTTTGCTTCGCTAATGCATTGTTATTTTGCGACGCATTTTTTTGCGTCTCTAAATTAATGATTTTTTAAAAATTTTTAAAATTAAAAACTAATCTTTTAAAAAAATTTGGTAAATGCGTCGCTAAATAGTCTAAATCGCTAAATAATTTTTAAAAATTTCCTGAATTTTTGCATCGCTAATGCGTCTCTATTTAGCGACGCATTTTCTTGCATCGCTAAATTAATAATTTTTTAAATTTTTTTAAAAATTAAAAATTAATTTTAAAATTTTTTTTGGTAAATGAGTCGCTAAATAGCGATGCAATAACTGTTTTGCTCAATTAACGATTTTTTAAAATTTTCTAAATTTTTACTTCGCTAATGGGTCACTATTTAGCGACGCATTTTCTTGCATCGCTAAATTAATGATTTTAAAAAAAATTTTAAAATTTTTTAAATTTTTTAAAATTTTTTAAAATTAAAAACTAATTTTATTTATTTTTTGATAAATGTATCGCTAATGCATCGCTAAATAGCTATGCATTAATTGCATCCCTAAATTAATTTTTTTAAAATTTTTTAAATTTTTGCATCGCTAATGCGTCGCTATTTAGCGATGCATTTTCTAGCGCCTTTAAATTAAGAACTTTTTAAATTTTTTAAAATTAAAAATATTTTTTTTTTTGTAAATTTTTTTTATTAATGTGTCGCTAAATAGTAACGCAATAATTACGTCGCTAAATTAATGACTATTTAGCGACGCATTTTTTGCATCGCTAATTTAACGATTTTTTAATTTTTTTAAAAATAAAAATTATTTTTTTAAATTTTTTTTGATAAATGCGTCGCTAAATAGCGACGCATTAATTGCATTGCTAAATTAACGATTTTTTAAAATTTTTTTAATTTTTTATGTCGCTAATGTGTCGCTATTTAGCGACGCAAAAAATGCATCGCTAAATTAATGATTTTTTAAATTTTTTAAATTAAAAATTATTTTTATTATTTTTTTGTAAATGCGTCGCTAAATAACGATGCATTAATTGCATCGCTAAATTAATAATTTTTTAAAATTTTTTGAATTTCTTGCGTCACTAAATAACGACGCATTATTAGCGTCGCTAAATTAAAAATTAATTTTTTTGATAAATGTATCGCTAAATAGCGACGCAATAATTGCATCGCTAAATTAATAATTTTTTTAATTTTTTTTGGGTTTTTGCATTGCTAATGCGTCGCTATTTAGCGACGCATTTTTTCTGCGTTGCTAATTACGCTATTTTTTTTTATCGCTGAGGCGTCACAATTTGGTCGCAATTTAGAAATGCAAAAATGTGTCGCTAAAATGAAGTCGCTATTTCAGTATTTTCTTGTAGGCCTCTTGCACCAGAAACACACGTGATTAGGTCGCATAGATCTTTCCTAGCTAGTTTAATAATTGAGGCTCAAATAATTGAGGCATCGGCTTTGCTAAGATGTATATTATAAGAATTCAGTGTTAGTTTTTAGCTTGTTTTTGTTTTCTCTTGTGGCCGGAATTTGGCCTGGGATTCGACGTTTCAGCTGCAACAACGTCGAGGGTCTCATCATATCAAACAGGTAAGAGTGCTTTAAGCTTTAGCCAGAGTAAATGACGTGTTGAGATGTGGGGAAAGAGACGAGATGCTTTAATCAAAAAAAAGTTATGCGCGTGTTGAAAGGCAAAGTACAATCTTGCAACCGACCTTTCCACGTGTTGATGCCCCATTGGTCGGTTACGCACAGAATTAATTCATGTCCAGTCACGGATGAGGCTTATCCATCCACTTGTGCCGTAGCTTTGTTCCCTCTTGCACCATAAACGCACGTGATCAGGACCTCCCCAATGGCACGCCAGGCCTTTTACCTCCACCACATGTTGCGCATAGATCTTTCCTAGCTAGTTTAATAATCGAGGCTCAAATAATTGAGGCATCGGCTTTGCTAAGATGTATATTATAAGAATTCAGTGTTAGTTTTTTGCTGGTTTTTATTTTCTCTTATGGTCGGAATTTGGCCTGGGTTTCGACGTTTTAGCTGCAACAACGTCGAGGGTCTCATCATATCAAACATGTAAGAGTCACTAGGCGCTTTAAGCTTTAGCCAGAGTAAATGACGTGTTGAGATGTGGGGAAAGAACGAGACACTTTAATCGGAAAAAAGTCATGCGCAGTGTTGAAAGGCAAAGTACAGTCTTGCAATTGACCTTTCCACATGTTGATGCCCCATTGGTCGGTTATGCACAGAATTAATTCATATCCAGTCATGGATAAGGCCTATCCATCCACTGATGTTGTAGCTTTGTTCCCTCTTGCACCAGAAACGCACGTGATCAGGACCTCCCCTCTTGCACCAGAAACTCACGTGATCAGGACCTCCCCAATGGCACGCCAGGCCTTTTACCTCCACCACATGTTACGCATAGATCTTTCCTAGCTAGTTTAATAATTAAGCCACGATCCGGATCGGCGATGATCGATCGGACCAATGCGATCCATCCAATCGGCGATGATCCGACGGTTGCGATCGATCCAAGCCATTATCCTGATCGGCGATGATCGATTGGACCGTTGCGATGCATCCGATCAGAGACGATCCGACGGTTGTGATCGATCCGAGCAATGATACTGATCGGTGATGATCGATTGAACCGTTGCGATGCATCCGATCGGTTACGATCCGACGGTTGCGATCGATCGGAGCCATGATCCAGATTGACAATAATAAAACGGACCGTTACGATCGATCCAAGCCATGATCTCAATCGACGATGATCGATCGGACCATTGCGATGCATACAAACGGAGACGATCCGACGATTGCGATCGATCCGAGCCATGATCCTGATCGGCGATGATCGATCGGACCATTGCGATCCATCCGATCGACGATGATCAGACCAGTTGTGATTGATCCAAACCATGATCTAGATCGGCGATGATCGATCAGATCATTGCGATCCATCCGATCGGCGACGATCCAACGGTTGCGATCGATCAAAGCCATGATCTCGATCGGCGATGATCGATAGGACCATTGCGATGCATCTGATCAAGATGATCCAACGGTTGCGATCGATCCGAGCAATGATCCGGATCGGCGATGATCGATCGGACCATTGCGATCCATTCGATCGGCGATAATTCGACGGTTGCGATCGATCAAAGCCATGATCCCGATCGACGATGATCGATCGGACCGTTGCGATGCATCCGATCAAAGACGATCCGATGGTTGCGATCGATCGGAGCATTGATCCGGATCGACAATGATCGATCGGACCGTTGCGATCCATCCGATTAGCGATGATCCAACGATTGCGATCGATCCAAGCCATGATCTCGATCGTCGATGATCGATCTGACCGTTGCGAAGCATCCGATCGGAGACGATCCAACGGCTGCGATCGATCCAAGCCATGATCCTTATCGGCGATGATTGATCGGACCATTGCAATCCATTCGATTGGAGACGATCAGACGGTTGCGATCGATCCGATCCGTATCCTAATAGGCGATGATTGATCAAACCGTTGCGATCCATCCGATCGAAGACGATCTGATGGTTGCAATCGATCCGAGCCATGATCCGATCAGCGATGATCGATCGGACCGTTGCAATGCATCTGATCGAAGACGATCCAACGGTTGCGATCGATCCGAGCCTTGATCCGAATCGGCGATGATCGATCGGACGTTGCGATCCTTTCGATCGGCGATAATCCGACGATTGATCGATCCGAGCCATGAGCTCGATCGGCGATGATCAATCGGACCGTTGTGATCCATCCGATCGGCGACGATCCAATGGTTGCGATCGATCCAAGTCATGATCCCGATCGACGATGATCGATCGGACCGTTGCGATGCATTCGATGAGAGATGATCCAACGATTGCGATCGATCCGAGCCACGATCCTGATCGGCGATGATCGATCGGACCGTTGCAAACCATTCGATCGGATACGATCCGATGGTTGCGATCGATCGGAGCCATGATCTAGATCAGCGATGATCAATCGGAACTTTGCGATCCATCCGATCGACGATGATTCGATGGTTGCGATCGATCCAAGTCATGATCCTGATTGGCGATGATCGATCGGACCGTTGCGATGCATCCAATCGGAGACGATCCGATGGTTGCGATCGATTTGAGTAATGATCCTGATCGGTGATGATCGATCGAACCATTGCGATCCATCCGATCGGCGATAATCCGACGGTTGCGATCGATCAAAGCCATGATCCCGATCGACGATGATCGATCGAACCGTTGCGATGCATCCGATCAAAGATGATCCGACGATTGCGATCGATCCGAGCCATGATCCTGATCATCGATGATCAATCAGACCATTGCGATCCATCCGATCAAAGATGATCCGATGGTTGCGATCGATCAGAGCCATGATCCGGATCGACGATGATCGATCAGACCATTGCGATCCATCCAATCGGCGATGATCCGATGGTTGCGATCGATCCAAGCCATGATCCCAATCGACGATAATCGATCAAACCGTTTCAATGCATCTGATCGGAGACGATTCAACGGCTGCGATCGATCCGAGCCATGATCCTTATCGGCGATGATCGATCGGACCATTGCAATCCATTCGATCGGAGATGATCAGACGGTTGCGATCGATCCGATCCGTGATCCTAATAGGCGATGATTGATCAAACCGTTGCGATCCATCCGATCGAAGACGATCTGATGGTTGCGATCGATCCGAGCCATGATCCCGATCAGCGATGATCGATCGGACCGTTGCAATGCATCTGATCGGAGACGATCCAACGATTGCGATCGATCCGAGCCATGAGCTCGATCGGCAATGATCAATCGGACCGTTGTGATCCATCCGATCGGCGACGATCCAATGGTTGCGATCGATCGGACCGTTGCGATGCATTCGATCAGAGATGATCCGACGATTGCGATCGATCCGAGCCACGATCCTGATCGGCGATGATCAATCGAAACTTTGCGATCCATCCGATCGACGATGATTCGATGGTTGCGATCGATCCAAGCCATGATCCTGATCGGCGATGATCGATCGGACCGTTGCGATGCATCCAATCGGAGATGATCCGATGGTTGCGATCGATCTGAGTAATGATCCTAATCGGTGATGATCGATCGGACCATTGCGATCCATTCGATCGGATACGATCCGATGGTTGTCATCGATCGAAGCCATGATTCGTATCAGCGATGATCAATTGGACCGTTGCGATCCATTCGATCGGCGACGATCCGACGATTGCGATCGATCCGAGCCATGATCTTGATCGACGATGATCGATCGAACTATTGTGATCCATTCGATCGGCGATGATCAGACAGGATGCAATCAATCCAAGCCATAATCCCGATCGTCGCCATAAATGTATTGATAATAAATAAATTTAAGTTATAACTTATTGTGAATTTAAAACATTGTGAATCTAAACATGAGCGTGGGGAATGGGGACCAGCTTTGGATCATTTCACGTGGCCGTTGCCTCTCGGGCCCTTAACAGCGTGAGAGATGGTGGTGGCACGATGGGATCGTCCAGCGCCAATGACTGTGCTCCACATGCTCCTTTTGATCGTTGATGCGATGTGCCTCGCAAGTATATTGTAGCCTCGGATCCAATTCAAGCTTTCGTAGATGCAGCTGCTAAGCATGCTAAAGTCCCAATCTGAAACTGGGCAATCGGCAACTATTTCTCTTTGATTTTATGGTTGTTTCTCGATTGTGGTTTTTGATCTAATCCACCCGGCAGTGAGTCATTGATGCAAACGTTACGAACATGGTCAACAAAGAAGGGCCCAGACCAAATAACATCTTAAAAGGAAGAGTTGTCGCGTGGGGGAAAATGGCCTTTGTCCGTACATGTTCTTATATAACCTTCAGCATTGCAACTCCATTAAATTCTTTTATCTACCGTGCTAAGGTATTCAATTTGAGAGTGGTAAAATTAAACTTAGTTCCGTTCCCCGTAAAGATCCTCCAACCATTTTAACTGACCCATGATAATGGAAAGGTACACAAGAAATTGAAATATTAGAAGATTGAAAGCTTTTTAGACGAAGATGGGGATGACCAAATATGTTGGGTCAAATAATGACCTGACCCATTCGTAGCTATATTAGACCCATCTTCATCTGCATTGAAAGAGCTATAGGTTGCAGTACATTCAAAATATAGGACTCAATCTAATATTTGGATCCGATCCTGGTTTTATGTTTGTCAACCAAAGCTAGTCTAATACATGATTGGCTTAACCAAAAATAAGCCTAATCTAGCCTCAACTTGATCCATCCGAACATAAAAAACTAAACCACATAAACTTTCTTATCATTCACTCTAAAAAACTTTTTAATTCATCGAAAAACTCTTAGTTAAAACAATCTTTTTTCATATCAACAACTGCATCCTTCATCTATTTTTGCTTAACTATACCCAAATATTTAGATTTTTAGTGGATCTTTAACTGCAATACCTTAGTATCTATATATATTTTAAAAGTTATAGTTTTGTCAACTTACGATCGATTAATTACTTGAACGAAATTAAAAATATTAAATAAAAATTTGAAATTAAGTTGCTTTAAGGCATTCATGCTGCTCTATAATGATCTATATATGTTCGGTATGTCCAAAAAAAAATATTCTGCAAGAGCTAGAAGACAAACATGCTTTAAGGCATTCATGCTGCTCTATAATGATAGTATTCCTGCAAGAGGTAGAAGACAAACGTGCTTTAAGGCATTCATGCTGCTCTATAATAAATTGCGACGTGAGAGATGCCGATTGGAACGTGAATTGGAATTAACATAAAGGCAGAATTTTTTTAATATTTATATAAAAATTAACATAAAGGCACTTTTTTGTATAAATTAATCTTTTCATAATTTTTATTGATTTTAAGATTAACTAGGATTATAAAAAGATAAAAATATCCTTATTTCATTATAATATATTCATTGGAGAATCAAATATGAAGGGACATGTGTTAAGAGATTAATAATTTGAGAATGAGGAAATAAAAATATCTAAAGATTTTATTTTTACATTTAGGTAATCTAGCAGATGTGCAAATAATAATTATAAAATTTTAGAAATTAAAATATAAATATAAAAAATATATATTTAATGTGTAAATATGGGAAAAAATAATCAAAAAGCTTATGAGATTCTTCAAAAATTAGGTGGCAACACACATGGTATATAGATAGTTAAATCAATTTTTATCCACATTGCAAAGAGAAGATGCAACCCGAATTGGTAGGGCTCAAAACGGATCGGATACGGATCGGATAGTAGTATATCCCATTTGTATCCATATTTTAACGGATACGAATACGGATACGAATACTAAACGGATATTAAAATTCATATCCATATTTATTCTAAACGGATACGGATACGAATCGATATCAAGTATATCCATATTTATTATATACGGATACGGATATGAATCGGATATCCAGCATATCCATATTTATTATATACGGATACGGATACGAATCGGATATCAAGCATATCCATATATGTATATACGGATACGGATACGGATATCAAGATAGAAATTTCTATGATCTCATGATGGTATTATATGATGAATAGTTGTGAAAGAGTTAATAAATAGAGGAATACTAAAAAGTCAC
>UESW01002462.1:54514-106518 GCA_900491605.1 Calamus simplicifolius
TAGCGATGCATTTACCAAAAAAAAAAAAATAATTTTAATTTAAAAAAATTAAAAAATTATTAATTTAGCGATGCAAGAAAATGCGTCACTAAACAGTGACACATTAGCGACACAAAAATTTAAAAAATTTTAAAAAATCAGTAATTTAGCGACTCAATTAATGCGACGCTATTATGCGTCACTAAATAGTGACACATTAGGGACACAAAAATTTAAAAAATTTAAAAATTCGGTAATTTAGCGACTCAATTAATGCGACGCTATTTAGCGACACATTTATCAAAAAAAAAATTTTTAAAAATAATTTTATTTTAAAAAAAATTAAAAAATGGTTAAATTAGTGATGTAAAAAAATGTGTCGCTAAATAGAGACGCATTAGCGACGCAAAAATTTAAAAAAATTTTAAAAATCGTTAATTTAGTGACATAATTAATGTGTTACTATTTAGTGACACATTAATCAAAAAAAAAAAAAATTTTAAAAAATATATTTTTAATTTTAAAAAATATATTTTAATTTTAAAAATTTTAAAAAGTTGTTAATTTAAAGGCGCAAAAAATGCATCGCTAAATAGCAACGCATTAGTGATGCAAAAATTTAAAAAATTTTAAAAAATCATTAATTTAGCAATGCAATCAATGCATCACTAAATAGCAAAAAATGTGTTGCTATTTAGCGATATATTTACCAAAAAAATAAATAAAATTAATTTTTAATTTTAAAAAATTTTAAAAATTTGTTAATTTAGCGACGCAAGAAATGCGTTGCTAAACAGGGACGCAAAAATTTAAAAAATTTTTAAAAATCATTATTTTAACGATGCAGTTATTGCATTGCTATTTAACGACGCATTTAACAAAAAATTTAAAAAAATAATTTTTAATTTTAAAAAATATTAAAAAATTTTAAAATTTTTTTTAAAATCATTAATTTAGCGATGCAAGGAAATGCATCGCTAAATAGTGACCCATTAGCAAAGAAAAATTTAAAATTTTAAAAAATTGTTAATTGAGCGACACAGTTATTGCATCGCTACTTACCGACGCATTTATTAAAAAAAATTTTAAAAATTAATTTTTAATTTTTAAAAAATTTAAAAAAATTAATTTAGCGACGCAAGAAAATACGTCGCTAAATAGAAACGCATTAGCAATGCAAAAATTCAGGAATTTACCAAAAAAATTAAAAAATTAGTTTTTAATTTAAAAAATTTTAAAAAATCATTAATTTACAAACGTAAGAAAATGCATTGCAAATAACAACGCATTAGCGAAGCAAAAAATTTAGAAATTTTAGAAAATCGTTAATTTAGCGACACAATCATAACGCATTAGCGACGCATTTATTAAAAATAAAAAATAAAATTAATTTTTAATTTTAAAATTTAAAATTTTTTTAAAAATTATTAATTTAGCAATGCAAAAAAGTGCATCACTAAATAGAGACTAAATAGAGATGCAAAAATTTAAAAAATTTTTAAAAATTGTTAATTTAACGACTCAGTTATTGCATCGCTATTTATCAACACATTTACCAAAAAAAATTTAAAATTTTTTTTTTAATTTTAAAAAAATGTTAAAAAATTTTAAAAAATTATTAATTTAGCAACATAGCTATTACATCGCTACTTAGCGATGCATTTAAAAAAAAAATTTAAAAAATTTAAGAAATCATTAATTTAGCGACGAAAGAAAATGCATCGCTAAGATAGTGTTTGATAAAAAAATGCTATACTAAATTATATGTTATTTTAAATTTTAAATTATCTTCTATTTCTCCATTTCTATGTTTGATACTATAACATTTATATGCTCTTTCAAAATTTATATTCTATTTTCACTTGTATTCATTCAATTTATATTCTATTTAAATAACTTTATTTATATACTTTCAAGATCTATATTATTTTTTTTTTATATCTATTCAACTCTCTTTTATAAATATTTTTTCTCACTAAAAATTATTTAAATAACTTATATTTTTTATATGTCTATTCAAATCTCTTATGTATTTACTAAAAATTATTTAAATAACTTCATTAATGTCCTTCAAATTAAAGCTTTACTTTTTAGCATTATTTTATATGAAGAGTATAAGCACTAATAATAATAATGAACTCCTTTTCTAACACTAATTTAAGCAAAATTATTTTTTCTATTATTCCTTTAATGTTTATAATTTCATCTTTTAAACTCTTATATATAATAATTTTTAATTTATTTTTATTCTTATCTTTGCTTATATACCAAAATTTATAACCATCAACCTCTTTTGCTTTTTTCTACCTACTTAATTTTTCATAGGCAAACTATGTTGATTCTTCTTCTAGTCATCCCATTTATTAAATTTATTAATTTTTAATTAATAAAGTTATATTTTAAGTCACTAAATATATTTTTTTATTATTTTTTGGATTAACTTTTTTACTCGTATTTATTCATAAGAGTTTGAAAATTCTTACTTCCTTTCATATCACAATCGGGTGCTAATTTAATGCATCATTTGTGATATTAGTGTAGTTATCTTTATAAAACTTTATGCCATATTAGGGCCTCTGTTTTCGTACTTTACTTACATACATCATGTTTAGGACCTTCCTAATTATCATTATTAAACTTTATGCTACATTAAGGTTTGTGCAAACCATCACAAGTATAATACATTCAAGTGAATTTTTCTATTCAATTCATGTTCATAGATGAAAGGGTTGGATCATGCTTGATCTCAATCTGACCTAATTTTATATTTGAGTTTTGATTATAGACTAATCTATTTGTTTTTTGGATCAAATAGATTTATAGAAAAAAATTTAAGCCCATAAATCATTTAGATCTATTCGAGTTTAATTTAAAATATTATATTTAAGTCAAGCATCTAATTATTATTTTATTATTAAAATCTAATAATTGATAAATAAGCAGAATCAACTTAAATATAAATTTCTATTCAAAAACTCTTAATCTATCTAATAAATGGTTATCCTTAAGTTTATAATATGATATTTAAAATATTTATCAATTTAATTAAATACATTATAAATAAGAATCAATCAAGATAAATAATAAAAAATATATAATTTGAAAAAAAAAAAGATGAGAGAAGACTTGGTTGTTAAGATAAAAAATAAAGAATTAATTTAAATTAGAACCCATATAATAAATTTATAATGATAATTAGAATGAATTATAAAAATTTATAGATGAAAAAAAATTAAATCCTAAACTCAAATTTAAATTGGTCCAATTAAATGCCATTAGATGTAACCCACCCAATAACCCACGAATTCTTTATGACTCACTAGGACCTAACATAATGATAGAGTAAAAAAAAAAAAAAGGAAGAGGCATGGCGTGTAGAAGCGGAAGAGTCTCCGTCCTCTTCCCAATCCAACGTGATATGCCATTTTTTCTATTAAAAAAAAAAAAAAAGGCATCATGTATAGAAGCCAAAATTGAAAGTCTTCATCTCCGTCCTCTTTCCAATCTCATGTGGCACGAGTAAATCTGTCCTCTTCCCAATCACGCTATTTCTTCTTTCTTCTTCGGTTCGTGCTCCAAGCCTTCACTCGTCCGCAACAGTTAATTAATAATATAAATTTAAAGAATTAAATTTAAAATAGATATGTATCTAAAAAAATAGGTAAATTCATTTTTGTATTCATATTCCGTAAATTTTTAGATTAAATATTCGAATCGTCAACCATCATTAAATATCCAAATTGTCTGTCCTCTTCCAATTCCACGCGGCAAGCTATTCTTTCTTCTTCTCTTTTTCGGTTTCTTCTTTCTTCTTCGGTTCGCGCTTCAAGCCTCTACCGTCCGCAGTCGTTAATTAATAATATAAATTTAAAGAATTGAATACAAAACTGATATCATCTAAAAAAAAGGTAAATCCATTTTTTATTCATATTCAAAAAAAAATTTAGATTAAATATCCGAATTCGTATCCGAATGCAATTGAATTGAATAATGAATATTCGATAAAATTCAAATATGAATACAGATACGATTGAAGTTTATTCGATCCATTTTCAGCCCTACCATACTGATGATCGCCTTTATTTTGATTTGGGTTAGAACTTTCCTTCGTCTAAATCCATCTTACAAGTCAGTCGTACAAGGCTATAAATGGTATTGTTAAAATGGACCTTATTATCTTTAACCATTATAATTGTTATAGCCATTATCATTTATAATCATTTCAAGTCTTTGAATTGCGAAGCAATAATTGTTATAATAGTAATGTAGCGAAAAAATGATAGACAATATTGAAAAGTAACAATATCATTATTTATTTATTTTATTGGATAAAAGTTAATTTTGATCGTACAATGACTTTAAAAATTAATATAAAAAATTTAAAACTTAAAAAATTAATACAAAAAATTTTAAACTTTAAAAATTAATACTTTATTTATCTCTGAGGTACAAAAAATCCATCATTTACGCAATATAATAGGTTGTTACAAAATCTTTTGCCATGTTTAAGTTTGTAACGATCGGTTGCAGCATATACATGTTGAAGTTGGGATTTTATTTTAAGAAATCCCATGTTTTGCTGCACAGCTGATTTCCTCTGCTTTTTTTTTATTTTTTTTGGCAGATTCCCTAGGCTTAAGACGTAACAAGAGGTGATCAGTGCATAGACCCCGACCCCTTGGTGTGGAAATTTTAATCCCTTCCGCATCCGATGGGATTCTTTATATGGAAGGGTTTGCTATCATACTTATTTTTACTAGTAGATGTAATCCTATCCATTAATTTTATAAAGATATTTGAGTAAATTTTATATAAGCAAATTGTCACTCTACCAACCCACCATTATAGTTGAATATTTCTTATTATTTGTTATAAATGATGTTTTAATGACATTGGGATATGTAACAGACGTAAAAATCATTAGGTTTCTCATCAATAAGTAATAAATTGCGTTGCCAACTCTCTCCCCTCCTCCCGAATCCTCTCGTCCTTAGGCGAACGTTTGAACTTTCCTTCCCCCTCGCTCTCTCACCCTCTTCCTCCATCCTTCGACGAATTGAAATCAGCAACTCCTCCGTCTTCAAATATGCCATCTATGATGTCAATCTCTACTTCTACTTCAACTGCTCCTTAGACTCCCCGATCAACTCATTATATAGAATCGATTGCCCATTAGGAGGAGAGATTCAGCCATACTACTATGCTTTTTTTCCTTTGTCGGACCTGCCGGAACTGTTCTGGAAGTGTAGCTCGAATGCAGACTTTCCTATAAACCAGACATTGCATCGTTTGTTAATAGGTGGGAAGATGAATTTTTGGGAGGTGATGCAGGACGGAATCAACATAGCGTGAACGGCGGGACAGGATGGGTGCCAATGTCAAGATTCCGGCAATCCAAGGGGTATGCTTAGGTAGGGCGCTCTCAGCGTTGCAGGATGGACTGACATGACAACAGGTAGGGCGCTATCAGCGTTGCAGAACACTTCCAAGAAAGAGAACGTGGTGTGCCGGAGGACGTGTCAGAGAGAACTTTCAAGAACCTGTTGTCATGTCAGTCCAAGGACCATTTAAGTTTCACCGACTCAGCTGGGTGTTGGAAACCCACAGACACTTGCGTCTCTTTTATCTCAGTAGATGATTCGCACCCTCTGATGGGCCCTTTGGAAGTAGTTAGACTATTATTCATGTGTTCAACCGTCAATTCTGGCTTTATTTTGGCACCCATTGATGGTTTTTTGATGTGTTTACTACTGGCATTTTTAGTTCTCTTCTTAACTTTTATTCCTCACTTTGATCTATTTAAATTATGATCTACCTCTCTAGACCATCAATTGATCCGCAAATTCTTAGATCCCTGTGCTTCCCTATATTCTTGTTATTTATTATGTGACTACAGTGCCAACATGAAGTTTTTCTTTTCATTAAAATGCCTTGACCAAATCATTACTTTATCTCCTAGTTCTTTTGATTAATTTTACTTTTGACACAATTATGCAACAATATTCCAACACAAGTCTTGATCGCGGGTTTCACTATCTTCTAGGCCTTCAATCTCATCTAATCTTTGAGTTCTGGTTAATCTTCTAATTATGCTATTCATTTTGGCTCCTAGGGATGACGGGAACACTGCCAGACTTATGCTCTTCTGCTGGCCTTACGCTTACCAACGCTTTCCCCTAATAGCCTATTGAACAGCCTAATTGAAGTCTCAACCATTGCTCTAAGACTTGGTGAGATTAAGGATAGGAGGCTAGTGAATCCTAGAATCCTGACCCTTTTCCAGTAAGAATTATAAATGTTGATTAAGACAAGTCAGTTTTTCAAATCTTAAGAGATCTCGTCCGGCCGTAGCTCATTAATCCCATGGGTCATAGGTGTACTTTCGTACACCCGCTCAGGAGGCGAGATACTTTTCGATTTATGAGACTTGTCGCTGGTGTGTGCGTGGAGATCTAACATGGCTCTGATACCATTTAGGTGCGGAATGAGATGCGAGTTAGAAATTTCAAAGTGCAACGAATAGTAAAAAGTGAATAGTAACTATGAATAGTAAAAATCAACAGTAACACGAATAGTAAACATGAACAGTAAAAATGAACAGGTTCCTCCAAACGCTTTCGTCGTGTCCTTCCGACCCCCTCCTCCATGGGCTTAGAGGATCCTCGATCCTCTATAAATAGAGGGGGCATTTCTTGTGCACGCATAGCCCGAACATCATCCCCTGTTTCCAAAAGAAAAAACAAACTAATCGATTTGCAAAGATGGGCAAGGTGAGTTCCTCTAACACATAAGGATTGATGTTTTTTTTTTTTTTTTGCTTTGAAGTGTTGATGAATACAAGCCGTTTAATTTATATTATACTAAATAGGGAGGAATAGTGGCGACAAAATCCAATCAACAATGATCATTATCATCTTTACCATTCTGCTTTTTTTCATGGAAATTACGGCCAAAGTAACGGAGGATAAGAAGTGCTGTCCTTCGAATGCTCCTTCCTGCTGCAACAGAAATCCTTTATGCTGCTAGTTCATTGCATAAAGCATAGAGCATGACGAAGAATGTTCAACCGATCTACACGTTGATTTTCTTCACCATCTTCTTGCTTATGCTTATCAAAATAGCTGCGCAACCAACAAGTTTTTGTTGTCCTCCTAGAAATTATGTGCGCTGTAAGAAATATCCTCAATTCTGCTGCAATTAGTTTATTGCAGCAGTCTAGATTAAGGTGCTTATGTTTAAATTTTCAGCATGTAATAGACATCGTGTTGAATTTACGATATAACATATTAAATGTTAATTAAATAAAGGAGAGAAGTTTTAAAAACTGCTATTGTTCAACGCCCAGTTGTATTTGATAAAAAATTAATTAATTGTGGTTTCGTAATTGTTGATACTAACTTAAAAAAAAAACCGATTGTGTGAATATATGATGAGGGGTTTAAATCCGTAAGCACTGTTATTCTGTTTTGGGATCTGATGGGAAAAAATCGATTAGAATAGTCATTGCTACTTCGCTAAGGTTCTGAGATGGACTGATGGTGCCAGCGATATTTCAAAAGGACGCTTTCTTATTTGTAATTTTATTTTGTGTTATTTTTCGTTGTTTTTTTTAAATCTTTTTCTGGTATCTAATTTCATCGTCCAAGTTTCCACTTGAATGTAAATTTGATTTCTGATTACTATCAGAACATGTATTTTTTTATCACCATATTTGAATATTTTATTTTGATACATCCGCTGGTTAATTTGCATGATATTTCAAGTCTCATAATCACTCTTTCATTCATGTTTAGCGAATCCGGAGATTCCTCGATGAAGCCTCTTGTCTTATCCTAGAAATTTGTTTTCTATGTTCGGCCTAAATATGACGATGTATCCCTTGATTATATAAAATAGAGGAATATAATATGATATTCGGTCGTTGGAACTGCGGTAGAAAATATACATTATCTTAGATGCGTAGCGAAAGAGGATACGATGTCCAATATAAGCGTAGGGTGAGCCTTGGGTTGGATGAGGGTAACGATTTGTTCATTAATAGTAAGAGACGGGAAGGGGACGCACCCATCGATTGCTTATGATATGGATGGATGGATGCTGTGATGGGATGGCATGCGCATCCATTTGGGACGGCCCGGTGGAAGGAGCAAGGTTGACTATTCTAAAAGTTTCTAGACGTTTCTACAACAGAAAGCATGAGATTGAAGTCTTTGGCTGATTTAGAAGAGGTCCTATCTCTCTCTCTGTTTCTCTCTCTGTTTCTTCTTCTTTTTTTTTTTTTTTTTGAACAAACAGGTGATCGTATCATTTTAATGTGAGTCAAGCATGAAAGGTTAAAATGTAAAATTTATTGAAATACACTAGGGCATGATCCTCTACTTTCAAAAAATAATATTTATATATGCTGCCACTCTTAAGTAGGATTCATCAATTCCTTTTGGTGATATTGACTTGACACAAAACTGGTCAAGAGCAACAGTGAAAAAGATAATCGTTGTCTTTTAACTCACATGAAATTGACAAAAGCAAAGGCACAAGAAAAAAATAAAACATTGTGTCAATATCAAAGCATGCCATGTATAATGTGATTATTTTAAGTTTTTAACCCGGCTAGAAAAATAGACGTGACGTGATTGTTATAACTCGGCTAAAAAGACAAACATGATGTGGTTGCTATAACTCGATCAAAAAAACAAACGTGATGTTGTAATTTAAATTCGGTCAGAAAAAATAAGCTTTATGTCACGTCAATATCATATATCAGCATTTATAAGCCTGATGCGGTGTGTGATGTGGTTATTTTAATTCGGCCAAAAAAAAATTATTATACCACATCAATTTCACATATCAACATGACATGTATAAAGTCTGATGCACGTTAAGTTACACAATTTGGCTTGATCGGCGTAAACTTGAGGGGACCTAGATTTATACATGATTAAAAAAATAATAATTTATGCATCGATCTTTACCGTACGAAGCATTTACAAAACATATGAATTAATTAATCGTGCATTCATATCACGACATATGCCACAGCTCAATGGATTATGGCCTGCATCGCAAGCGCGGTGGGTCCTCTCTAGTCTGCTTTGGGAAATTCGGATAAGCTTTTGATCCTCTCTAGTCTCTGCTTTGGAAAAGTTGGATTACTTTGATGCCTATCGAAATTAGTAGTTGCATCTCGATTGTTGCTGTCGAACGGAGGGTCAGATTTTTTTTAACCTTTTTACCAATGCTTGTGGAAACTGTCCGAATCCAAAGATAATAAGGTGTCTAGCTAGCATGAGGCCAACATACTATGCAATGCATGACATTTTACCTCCATAGAGCTTGGACAAAACTGACCCATTAATGGCTTTCTCAGTACTCATCTTGCCACATAAACAACAAGAATTGTCTCACTAATTTTAGATTGGCTTGTTTAGCAATTAAATATCATCATTATGAGCAAATCATGGATGTTCATGTATCTAGCACATTATAATTTAGATTTTGGATCCCTACAAGCTATTCTACTTCGTTAAGTACCAAAGTGAAGGAATAACATTAAATGATATAAGTGGCATTTGTTACATTGGGAATGGATTCTTTCGCTTGATTTCATGTGAGTTAAAAGACACAAAGATAAGCTTTTGGTCTAGCTTTGGATCTTCTTCCGTCGAGACCAGGGATGTCAGTTTCGTATATTATGCCTGAAAGTACCATTAATGTAAGGCCTCATTGGATGATAATAAGGTGTCTAGCTAGCATGAGGCCAATATACTATGCAATGCATGACATTTTACCTCCATAGAGCTTGGACAAAACTGACCCATTAATGGCTTTCTCCGTACTCATCTTGCCACATAAACAACAAGAATTGTCTCACTAATTTTAGATTGGCTTGTTTAGCAATTAAATATCATCATTATGAGCAAATCATAGATGTTCATGTATCTAGCACATTATAATTTAGATTTTGGATCCCTACAAGCTATTCTACTTCGTTTAAGTACCAAAGTGAAGGAATAACATTAAATGATATTCATAAGTGGCATTTGTTACATTGGGAATGGATTCTTTCGCTTGATTTCATGTGAGTTAAAAGACACAAAGATAAGCTTTTGGTCTAGCTTTGGATCTTCTTCCGTCGAGACCCAGGGATGTCAGTTTCGTATATTATGAACGAAGAGGATGCTTCATCCTTTCATGGACGAAACACGGGCTCGGCTTGCATCTTTCGCTTGTGTTTAAAAATAAAAGCAGAACAAAAGCTCCAGATTCTTTGGATTCGGACAGTTTCCACAGCATTGGTAAAAGGTTAAAAAATATCTGACCCTCCGTTCGACAGCAACAATCGAGATGCAACTACTAATTTCGATAGGCATCAAGTAATCCAACTTTTCCAAAGCAGAGACTAGAAAGGACCAAAAGCTTATCCGAATTTCCCAAAGCAGACTAGAGAGGACCCACCGCGCTTGCGATGCAAGCCATAATCCATTGAGCTGTGGCATATGTCGTGATATGAATGCACGATTAATTAATTTGTATGTTTTGTAATTGTAAATGCTTCGTACGGTAAAGATCAATGCATAAATTATTATTTTTTTAATCATGTGTAAACCTAGGTCCCCTCAAGTTTACGCCGATCAAGCCAAACTGTGTAACTTAACGTGCATCAGACTTTATACATGTCATGTTGACATGTGAAATTGATGTGGTATAACAATTTTTTTTGGCCGAATTAAATAACCACATCACGCACGCGCATCAGGCTTATAAATGCTGATATATGATATTGATATGACATAAAGCTTATTTTTTCTGACCAAATTTAAATTACCACATCACGTTTGTTTTTCTGGCCGAGTTATAGCAACCACATCATGTTTGTCTTTTAAGCCGAGTTATAACAATCACATCACGTCTATTTTTTCTAGCCGGGTTAAAAACTTAAAATAATCACATTATACATGGCATGCTTTAATATTGACACAACGTTTTATTTTTTTCTTGTGCCTTTGCTATTGTCAATTTCATATGAGTTAAAAGACACAACGATTATCTTTTTCACTGTTGCTCTTGACCAGTTTGTGTCAAGTCAATATCACCAAAAGGAGTTGATGAACCCTACTTAAGAGTGGCAGCATATATAAATATTATTTTTTGAAAGTAGAGGATCATGCCCTAGTGTATTTCAATAAATTTTACTTTTTTAACCTTTCATGCTTGACTCACATTAAAATGATACGATTACCTGTTTGTTCAAAAAAAAAAAAAAAAGAAGAAACAGAGAGAGAAACAGAGAGAGAGATAGGACCTCTTCTAAATCAGCCAAAGACTTCAATCTCATGCTTTCTGTTGTAGAAACGTCTACAAACTTTTAGAATAGTCATTGATGGCATGCGCATGTCATCCCATCACAGCATCCATCCATCCACATCATAAGCAATCGATGGGCGCATCCCCTTCCTGTCTCTTACTATTAATGAACAAATCGTTACCCTCATCCAACCCAAGGCTCACCCTACGCTTATATTGGACATCGTATCCTCTTTCGCTACGCATCTAAGATAATGTATATTTTCTACCGCAGTTCCAACGACCGAATATCATATTATATTCCTCTATTTTATATAATCAAGGGATAACATCGTCGTATTTAGGCCGAACATAGAAAACAAATTTTTAGGATAAGACAAGAGGCTTCATCGAGGAATCTCCGGATTCGCTAAACATGAATGAAAAAGTGATTATGAGACTTGAAATATCATGCAAATTAACCAGCGGATGTATCAAAATAAAATATTCAAATATGATGATAAAAAACACATGTCCTGATAGTAATCAGACATCAAATTTACATTCAAGTAGAAACTTGGACGATGGAATTAGATACCAGAAAAATATTAAAAAAAATAACAAAAAATAACACAAAATAAAATTACAAATAAGAAAGCGTCCTTTTGAAATATCGCTGGCCATCAGTCCATCTCAGAACCTTAGCGAAGTAGCAACGACTATTCTAATCGATTTTTTTCCATCAGATCCCAAAACAGAATAACAGTGCTTACGGATTTAAACCCCTCATCATATATTCACAAAATCATTTTTTTTTTTAAGTTGGTATCAACAATTACGAAAAAAAAAATGAAGCCACGAGAGTTCAACAATTGATCCCATATATATCTCGAAGCTGCAGCGAGCAATGCTTGCTAGAGAAACCACAATTAATTAATTTTTTTATCAAATACAATTGGGCATTGAACAATAGCAGTTTTTAAAACTTCTCTCCTTTATTAAATTAACATTTAATATGTTACATCGTAAATTCAACACGATGTTTATTACATGCTGAAAATTTAAACTTAAGCACCTTAATCTAGACTGCTGCAATAAACTAATTGCAGCAGAATTGAGGATATTTCTTACAGCACACATAATTTCTGGGAGGACAGCAAAAACTTGTTGGTTGCGCAGCTATTTTGATAAGCATAAGCAAGAAGATGGTGAAGAAAATCAACGTGTAGATCGGTTGAACATTCTTCATCATGCTCTATGCTTTATGCAATGAACTAGCAGTATAAAGGATTTCTGTTGCAGCAGGAAGAAGCATTCGAAGGACAGCACTTCTTATCCTCCGTTGCTTTGGCCGTAATTTCCACGAAAAAAAGCAGAATGGCAAAGATGATAATGATCATTGTTGATTGAATTTTTGTCACCATTATTCCTCTCTATTTAGTATAATATAAATTAAACGGCTTGTATTCATCAACACTTCAAAGCAAAAAAAAAAAAAAAACATGAATCCTTATGTGTTAGAGGAACTCACCTTGCCCATTTTTGCAAACCGATTAGTTTGTTTTTTCTTTTGGAAACAGGGGAGGATGTTCGGGCTATGCGTGCACAAGAAATGCCCCCTCTATTTATAGAGGATCGAGGATCCTCTAAGCCCATGGAGGAGGGGGTCGGAAGGACACGACGAAAGCGTTTGGAGGAACCTGTTCATTTTTACTGTTTATGTTTACTATTTATGTTACTGTTGATTTTTACTATTTATAATTACTATTCACTTTTACTATTCGTCGCACTTTGAAATTTCAAACCCGAATGAGTATATAAGGAAGCAAAAAGACTGGCTTTTTGAAGGATCTCAGAAGCTATTTGATTTCCACCTTCCAAAGAGTAGGGCCCATGGTGGGGGAAAAGAAAAGGGCCAGTGTTACTACTGGTAAAAATGATTCAGAGGCATATGGTGAAGGGGGGGGAAGAGAAGCCAATCATTCAGGCAATTTGATTGTGTCCTTTTCTTTTTCGGTCATTACCAAAGACACTGTCTACGCAAATGACAAATGAATGCTGTCATTGATGATGAGCTCCACGGAGAGCTCTACGGCCCCACAGAATAGAGAGAAGTTTAATCAAATAAATAGCCTTATCATTAATTTAAGCGTACGCATTAGTATTAATTAATGAACAAAGCAAGTTCCCTTCAAGTGCTCCTGCAGAACAATTCAAGGATGAAAGTTTGTGTCTAAATAGCTAAAGAACATGTTTTCAGACAAGGTTAGATGTGGTTTGTCTTTAATATGCACTCAATTTCTTTGAATGTATCATCCTGAACAATTCTTCAACTCTGTCAAACTGATATATTGTTAATATTATACATCTATGATTGAGGGCTGCATTATTATAATTCAGATGTCATTAATTCAAAACTTAAAAACAATTTCTTTACAAATAGGATAAGGTTTTCAAATGCCACCAGCGATGCTCAAGACACAAACATGTAATGCTTAGAAGAAAAAAATGCGACCTAATTTTTATCATAAAAAATTACTATCCCATCTCAATCTTCGCTAGAGAGCCAGGTCGAGACACCGAATGGAGCTCACATGAAGCCTAATTTTTTCTATCATACATGATCTTATATAAATCTTGGTTGGTCAGTGGCAAGGTATGGATCGATCCTAGCTGTTCCAGTGAAAGCCATGGGATTTCCTCGTTGGATTATGTACCAACAAGCTACTGACTCCCATGTGTCATGCACCGGCAAGCAGCGAGACTCACGAGGAATCATTATTGTGTGAGACCCACCTCGTGAGACTATCCAACAACCTCTTAGAGCGAAATTTCTACAAGGCCTGTCAAATATGGTACTTTCAGGCATGCACTGTAAGGGGATGATAATAAGGTGTCTAGCTAGCATGAGACCAATATACTATGCAATGCATGACATTTTACCCCCATAGAGCTTGGACAAAACTGACCCATTAATGGCTTTCTCAGTACTCATCTTGCCACATAAACAACAACAATTGTCTCGCTAATTTTAGATTGGCTTGTTTAGCAATTAAATATCATCATTGTGAGCAAATCATGGATGTTCATGTATCTAGCACATTATAATTTAGATTTTGGATCCCTACTAGCTATTCTACTTCGTTTAAGTACCAAAGTGAAGGAATAACATTAAATGATATTCATGAGTGGCATTTGTTACATTCGGAATGGATTCTTTCGCTTGCTTTCATGTGAGTTAAAAGACACAAAGATAAGCTTTTGGTCTAGCTTTGGAACTTCTTCGTGGAGACCAGGGATGTCAGTTTCGTATATTATGAACGAAGAGGATGCTTCATCCTTTCATGGACGAAACACGGGCTCGGCTCGCATTTTTCGCTTGTGTTTTAAAAATAAAAGCAGAACAAAAGCTCCAGATTCTTTGGATTCGAACAGCTTCCACAAGCATTGGTAAAAAGGTTAAAAATATCTGACCCTCCGTTCGACAGCAACAATTGAGATGCAACTACTAATTTCGATAGGCATCAAAGTAATCCAACTTTTCCAAAGCAGAGACTAGAAGGACCAAAAGCTTATCCGAATTTCCCAAAGCAGACTAGAGAGGACCCACCGCGCTTGCGATGCAAGCCATAATCCATTGAGCTGTGGCATATGTCGTGATATGAATGCACGATTAATTAATTCGTATGTTTTGTAATTGTAAATGCTTCATACGGTAAAGATCAATGCATAAATTATTATTTTTTAATCATGTGTAAATATAGGTCCCCTCAAGTTTATGCCGATCAAGCCAAACTGTGTAACTTAACGTACATCAGACTTTATAGATGTCATGTTGACATGTGAAATTGATGTGGTATAACAATTTTTTTTTGGCCGAATTAAAATAACCACATCACGCACGCGCATCAGGCTTATAAATGCTGATATATGATATTGACATGACATAAAGCTTATTTTTTCTGACCGAATTTAAATTACCACATCACGTTTGTTTTTCTGGCCGAGTTATAGCAACCACATCATGTTTGTCTTTTAGCCGAGTTATAACAATCACATCACGTCTATTTTTTCTAGCCGAGTTAAAAACTTAAAATAATCACATTATACATGGCATGCTTTAATATTGACACAACGTTTTATTTTTTTCTTGTGCCTTTGCTATTGTCAATTTCATATGAGTTAAAAAACACAATGATTATCTTTTTCACTGTTGCTCTTGACCAGTTTTGTGTCAAGTCAATATCACCCAAAGGAGTTGATGAACCCTACTTAAGAGTGGCAGCATATATAAATTATTTTTTGAAAGTAGAGGATCATGCCCTAGTGTATTTCAATAAATTTTACTTTTTCAACCTTTCATGCTTGACTCACATTAAAATGATACGATCACCTGTTTGTTCAAAAAAAAAAAAAAAAAAAAAAAAAGAAGAAGAAACAGAGAGAGAAACAGAGAGAGATAGGACCTCTTCTAAATCAGCCAAAGACTTCAATCTCATGCTTTCTGTTGTAGAAACGTCTAGAAACTTTTAAAATAGTCAACCTTGCTCCTTCCACCGGGCCGTCCCAAATGGCATGCGCATGCCATCCCATCACAGCATCCATCCATCCACATCATAAGCAATCGATGGGGCGTCCCCTTCCCGTCTCTTACTATTAATGAACAAATCGTTACCCTCATCCAACCCAAGGCTCACCCTACGCTTATATTGGACATCGTATCCTCTTTCGCTACGCATCTAAGATAATGTATATTTTCTACCGCAGTTCCAACGATCGAATATCATATTATATTCCTATTTTATATAATAAAGGAATAACATCGTCGTATTTAGGCCGAACATGGAAAACAAATTTCTAGGAAGACAAGAGGCTTCATCGAGGAATCTCCGGATTCGCTAAACATGAATGAAAAAGTGATTATAAGACTTGAAATATCATGCAAATTAACCAGCGGATGTATCAAAATAAAATATTCAAATATGATGATAAAAAAATACATGTCCTGATAGTAATCAGACATCAAATTTACATTCAAGTGGAAACTTGGACGACGGAATTAGATACCAGAAAAATATTTAAAAAAAATAACAAAAAATAACACACAAAATAAAATTACAAATAAGAAAGCGTCCTTTTGAAATATCGCTGGCACCATCAGTCCATCTCAGAACCTTAGCGAAGTAGCAACGACTATTCTAATCGATTTTTTCCCATCAGATCCCAAAACAGAATAACAATGCTTACGGATTTAAACCCCTCATCATATATTCACAAAATCAGTTTTTTTTTTAAGTTGGTATCAACAATTATGAAAAAAAATAAAGCCACGAGAGTTCAACAATTGATCCCATATATATCTCGAAGCTGCAGCGAGCAATGCTTGCTAGAGAAACCACAATTAATTAATTTTTTTATTAAATACAACTGAGCATTGAACAATAGCAGTTTTTAAAACTTCTCTCCTTTATTAAATTAACATTTAATATGTTACATCGTAAATTCAACACGATGTCTATTACATGCTGAAAATTTAAACTTAAGCACCTTAATCTAGACTGCTGCAATAAACTAATTGCAGCAGAATTGAGGATATTTCTTACAGCACACATAATTTCTGGGAGGACAGCAAAAACTTGTTGGTTGCGCAGCTATTTTATAAGCATAAGCAAGAAGATGGTGAAGAAAATCAACGTGTAGATCGGTTGAACATTCTTCGTCATGCTCTATGCTTTATGCAATGAACTAGCAGTATAAAGGATTTCTGTTGCAGCAGGAAGGAGCATTCGAAGGACAGCACTTCTTATCCTCCGTTGCTTTGGCCGTAATTTCCACGAAAAAAGCAGAATGGCAAGGATGATAATGATCATTGTTGGTTGAATTTTTGTCGCCATTATTCCTCCCTATTTAGTATAATATAAATTAAACGGCTTGTATTCATCAACACTTCAAAGCAAAAAAAAAAAAAAAAAAACATTAATCCTTATGTGTTAGAGGAACTCACCTTGCCCATTTTGCAAACCGATTAGTTTGTTTTTTCTTTTGGAAACAGGGGAGGATGTTCGGGCTATGCGTGCACAAGAAATGCCCCCTCTATTTATAGAGGATCGAGGATCCTCTAAGCCCATGGAGGAGGGGGTCGGAAGGACACGACAAAAGCGTTGGAGGAACCTGTTCATTTTTACTGTTTATGTTTACTATTCGTGTTACTGTTAATTTTTACTATTTATAGTTACTATTCACTTTTTACTATTCGTCGCACTTTGAAATTTTAAACCCGAATGAGTATATAAGGAAGCAAAAAGACTGGCTTTTTGAAGGATCTCAGAAGCTATTTGATTTCCACCTTCCAAAGAGTAGGGCCCATGGTGGGGGAAAAAGAAAAGGGCCAGTGTTACTAGTTACTACTAGTAAAAATGATTCAGAGGCATATGGTGAAGGGGGGGAAGAGAAGCCAATCATTCAGGCAATTTGATTGTGTCCTTTTCTTTTCGGTCATTACCAAAGACACTGTCTACGCAAATGACAATGAATGCTGTCATTGATGATGAGCTCCACGGAGAGCTCTACGGCCCCACAGAATAGAGAGAAGTTTAATCAAATAAATAGCCTTATCATTAATTTAAGCGTACGCATTAGTATTAATTAATGAACAAAGCAAGTTCCCTTCAAGTGCTCCTGCAGAACAATTCAAGGATGAAAGTTTGTGTCTAAATAGCTAAAGAACATGTTTTCAGACAAGGTCAGATGTGGTTTGTCTTTAATATACACTCAGTTTCTTTGAATGTATCATCCTGAACAATTCTTCAACTCTGTCAAACTGATATATTATTAATATTAAACATCTATGATTGAGGGCTGCATTATTATAATTCAGATGTCATTAATTCAAAACTTAAAACAATTTCTTTACAATAGGATAAGGTTTTCAAATGCCACCAGCGATGCTCAAGACACAAACATGTAATGCTTAGAAGAAAAAAATGCGACCTAATTTTTATCATAAAAAATTACTGTCCCATCTCAATCTTCGCTAGGAGAGCCAGGTCGAGACACCGAATGGAGCTCACATGAAGCCTAATTTTTTCTATCAGACATGATCTTATATAAATCTTGGTTGGTCAGTGGCAAGGTATGGATCGATCCTAGCTGTTCCAGTGAAAGCCATGAGATTTCTTTGTTGGATTATGTACCAACAAGCTACTGACTCCCATGTGTCATGCACCGGCAAGCAGCGAGACTCACGAGGAATCATTATTGTGTGAGACCCACCTCGTGAGACTAACCAACAACCTCTTAGAGCGAAATTTCTACAAGGCCTGTCAAATATGATACTTTCAGGAATGCACTGTAAGGCCTCATTGGATGATAATAAGGTGTCTAGCTAGCATGAGGCCAATATACTATGCAATGCCTGACATTTTACCCCCATAGAGCTTGGACAAAACTGACCCATTAATGGCTTTCTCAGTACTCATCTTGCCACATAAACAACAACAATTGTCTCGCTAATTTTAGATTGGCTTGTTTAGCAATTAAATATCATCATTGTGAGCAAATCATGGATGTTCATGTATCTAGCACATTATAATTTAGATTTTGGATCCCTACAAGCTATTCTACTTCGTTTAAGTACCAAAGTGAAGGAATAACATTAAATGATTTTCATAAGTGGCATTTGTTAAATCTCCACGCACACACCAGCAACAAGTCTCATAAATTGAAAAGTATCTCGCCTCCTGAGCGGGTGTACGAAAGTACACCTATGACCCATGGGATTAATGAGCTACGACCGGACGAGATCTCTTAAGATTTAAAGAACTGACTTGTCTTAATCAACATTTATAATCCTTACTGGAAAGGGTCAGGATTCTAGGATTCACTAGCCTTCTATACTTAATCTCACCAAGTCTTAGAGCAATGGTTGAGACTTCAATTAGACTGTTCAATAGGCTATTAGGGGAAAGCGTTGGTAAGCGTAAGGCCAGCAGAAGAGCGTAAGTCTGGCAGAGTTCCCATCATCCCTAAGAGCCAAAATGAATAGCATAATTAAAAGATTAACCAGAACTTAAAGATTAGATGAGATTGAAGGCCTAGAAGATAGTGAAACCCGCGATCAAGACTTGTGTTGGAATATTGTTGCATAATTGTGTCAAAAGTAAAATTAATCAAAAGAACTAGGAGATAAAGTAATGATTTGGTCAAGGCATTTTAATGAAAAGAAAAACTTCATGTTGGCACTGTAGTCACATAATAAATAACAGAAATATAGGGAAGCACAGGGATCTAAGAATTTGCGGATCAATTGATGGTCTAGAGAGGTAGATCATTATTTAAATAGATCAAAGTGAGGAATAAAAGTTAGAAGAGAACTAAAAAAACAATAGTCTCTAGTACTACTTGAAAATAACGAGAATAAACTTGTATGATGAGTTTGGTGTTCCATGAATTCTTGTGCAGTAGAGTCACGCGCAACAAGGCACACATTATAAATGCCAGTAGTAAACACATCAAAAAATCATTAATGAGTGCCAAAATAAAGCCAGAATTGACGGTTGAACACATGAATAATAGTCTAACTACTTCCAAAGGGCCCATCAGAGGGTGCGAATCATCTACTGAGATAAAAGAGACGCAAGTGTCCATGGGTTTCCAACACCCAGCTGAGTCGGTGAAACTTAAACAGTCCTTGGACTGACATGACAACAGGTTCTTGAAAGTTTTCTCTGACACGTCCTCCGACACACCACGTTCTCTTTCTTGGAAGTGTTCTGCAACGCTGATAGCGCCCTACCTATTGTCATGTCAGTCCATCCTGCAACGCTGAGAGCGCCCTACCTAAGCATACCCCCTGGATTGCCGGAATCTTGACATTGGCACCCATCCTGCCCCGCCGTCCACGTTATGTTGATTCCGTCCTGCATCACCTCCCAAAAATTCATCTTCCCACCTATTAACAAACGATACAATGTCTGGTTTATAGGAAAGTCTGCATTCGAGCTACACTTCCCGAAGAGTTCCGGCAGGTCCGACAAAGGAAAAAAAAGCATAGTATGAGTACGACTGAATCTCTCCTCCTAATGGGCAATCGATTCTATATAATGAGTTGATCGGAAAGTCCAAGGTGCAGTTGAAGTAGAAGTAGAGATTGACATCAGAGATGGCATATTTGAAGACGAAGGAGTTGCTGATTTCAATTCGTCGAAGGATGGAGGAAGAGGGTGAGAGAGCGAGGGGGAAGGAAAGTTCAAACGTTCGCCTAAGGACGAAAGGATTCGGGAGGAGGAGAGAGTTGGCAATGCAATTTATTACTTATTGATGAGAAACCTAATGATTTTTATGTCTGTTACATATCCCAATGTCATTAAAACATCATTTATAACAAATAATAAGAAATATTCAACTATAATGGGTGTGTGGTAGAGTGACAATTTGCTTATATAAAATTTACTCAAATATCTTTATAAAATTAATGGATAGGATTACATCTACTAGTAAAAATAAGTATGATAGCAAACCCTTCCATATAAAGAATCCCACCGGATGCGGAAGGGATTAAAATTTCCACACCAAGGGGTCGGGGTCTATGCACTGATCACCTCTTGTTACGTCTTAAGCCTAGGGAATCTGCCAAAAAAAAATAAAAAAAAAAGCAGAGGAAATCAACTGTGCAGCAAAACATGGGATTTCTTAAAATAAAATCCCAACTTCAACACGTATATGCTGCAACCGATCGTTACAAACTTAAACGTGGCAAAAGATTTTGTAACAACCAATTATATTGCGTAAATGATGGATTTTTTGTACCTCAAAGATAAATAAAGTATTAATTTTAAAGTTTAAAATTTTTTGCATTAATTTTTTAAATTTTAAATTTTTTATATTAATTTTTAAAGTCATTGTACAATCAAAATTAACTTTTATCCAATAAAATAAATAAAATAATGATATTGTTACTTTTCAATATTGTCTATCATTTTTTCGCTACATTATTATTATAACAATTATTGCTTCGCAATTCAAAGACTTGAATGATTATAAATGATAATGGCTATAACAATTATAATGGTTAAAGATATTAAGGTCCATTTTAACAATACCATTTATAGCCTTGTACGGACTGACTTGTAAGATGGATTAGTCGAAGGAAAGTTCTAACTCAAATCAAAATAAAGGCGATCATCAGTATGGTAGGGCTGAAAATGGATTGAATAAACTTCAATCGTATCTGTATTCATATTTGAATTTTATTAAATATTCATTATTCAATTCAATTGCATTCGGATACAAATTCGGATATTTAATCTAATTTTTTTTTGAATATGAATAAAAACGGATTTACCTTTTTTTAGATGATATCAGTTTTGTATTCAATTCTTTAAATTTATATTAATATTTTTTAAAAATTTTTGTTAAATGCATCGCTAAATAGCAATGCAATAACTGCATCGCTAAAATAATGATTTTTAAAAAAATTTAAATTTTTGCATCCCTATTTAGCAACGCATTTTCTTGTGTCGCTAAATTAACAAATTTTTAAAATTTTTAAAATTAAAAATTAATTTTATTTAATTTTTTGATAAATGTCGCTAAATAGCGACACATTTCTTGCTATTTAGCGATGCATTGATTGCATCGCTAAATTAATGATTTTTTAAAATTTTTTAAATTTTGCATCACTAATGAGTACTAATGAGTTGCTATTTAGCGATGCATTTTTTGCGCCTTTAAATTAACAACTTTTTAAAATTTTTTAAAATTAAAAATATATTTTTAAAATTTTTTTAAATTTTTTTGATTAATATGTCGCTAAATAGTAATGCATTAATTATGTCGCTAAATTAACAATTTTTAAAAATTTTCTATATTTTTGCGTCGCTAAGCGTCTCTCTATTTAGAGACGCATTTTTTGCATCGCTAATTTAACAATTTTTTAATTTTTTTTAAAAATAAAAATTATTTTTTTAAAATTTTTTTTGGTAAATGCGTATTGAGTCGCTAAATTATCGATTTTTAAAATTTTCTAAATTTTTGTGTCGCTAATGTGTCACTATTAGTGACGCATTTTCTTGCATCGCTAAATTAATAATTTTTTAAATTTTTTTAAATTAAAAATTATTTTTTTTTTTTTGGTAAATGCATCGCTAAATAACGATGCATTAATTGTGTCGCTAAATTAACAATTTTTTAAAATTTTTTGAATTTCTTACGTCGCTAAATAGCGACGCATTATTAGCGTCGCTAAATTAAAAATTAATTTTTTTAATAATTGCGTCGCTAAATAGCGACGCAATAATTGCGTCGCTAAATTAACGATTTTTTTAATTTTTTTTGGGTTTTTGCCTTGCTAATGCGTCGCTATTTAGCGACGCATTTTTTCTGCGTTGCTAATTACGTCGCTATTTGTTTTTATCGCTGAGGCGTCACAATTTGGTCGCAATTTAGAAATGCAAAAACGCATCACTAAAATGAAATCGCTATTTCAGTATTTTCTTGTAAGCCTCTTGCACCAGAAACACACGTGATTAGGTCGCATAGATCTTTCCTAGCTAGTTTAATAATTGAGGCTCAAATAATTGAGGCATCGACTTTGCTAAGATGTATATTATAAGAATTCAGTGTTAGTTTTTAGCTTGTTTTTGTTTTCTCTTGTGGCCGGAATTTGGCCTGGGATTCGACGTTTCAGCTACAACAACGTCGAGGGTCTCATCATATCAAACAGGTAAGAGTGCTTTAAGCTTTAGCCAGAGTAAATGACGTGTTGAGATGTGGGGAAAGAGACTAGATGCTTTAATCAAAAAAAAGTTATGCGCATGTTGAAACGCAAAGTACAATCTTGCAACCGACCTTTCCACGTGTTGATGCCCCATTGGTCGGTTACGTACAGAATTAATTCATGTCCAATCACGGATGAGGCTTATCCATCCACTTGTGCCGTAGCTTTGTTCCCTCTTGCACCATAAACGCACGTGATCAGGACCTCCCCAATGGCACGCCAGGCCTTTTACCTCCACCACATGTTGCGCATAGATCTTTCCTAGCTAGTTTAATAATCGAGGCTCAAATAATTGAGGCTTCGGCTTTGCTAAGATGTATATTATAAAAATTCAGTGTTAGTTTTTTGCTGGTTTTTATTTTCTCTTATGGTCGGAATTTGGCCTAGGTTTCGACGTTTTAGCTGCAACAACGTCGAGGGTCTCATCATATCAAACAGGTAAGAGTCACTAGGCGCTTTAAGCTTTAGCCAAAGTAAAGGACGTGTTGAGATGTGGGGAAAGAGACGAGACGCTTTAATCGGAAAAAAGTCATGCGCTGTGTTGAAAGGCAAAGTACAGTCTTGCAATCAAACTTTCCACGTGTTGATGCCCCATTGGTCGGTTATGCACAAAATTAATTCATGTCCGATCATGAATAAGGCCTATCCATCCACTAGTGTCGTAGCTTTGTTCCCTCTTGCACCAGAAACGCACGTGATCAGGACCTCCCCAATGGCACGCCAGGCCTTTTACCTCCACCACATGTTACGCATAGATCTTTCCTAGCTAGTTTAATAATTGAGGCACGATCCGGATCGGCGATGATCGATCGGACCAATGCGATCCATCAATCGGTGATAATCCGACGGTTGCGATCGATCCAAGCCATGATTCTGATCGGCGATGATCGATTGGACTATTGCGATGCATCCGATCAGAGACGATCCGACGGTTGTGATCGATCCGAGCAATGATACTGATCGATGATGATCGATCGAACCATTGCGATGCATCCGATTGGATACGATCCGACGGTTGCGATCGATCGAAGCCATAATCCGGATCGACAATAAAATAGGACCATTACGATCCATTCGATCGGCGATGATCCGACGGTTGCGATCGATCCAAGCCATGATCTCAATCGACGATGATCGATCGGACCATTGCGATCCATCCGATCAGCGACGATCCAATGGTTGCGATCGATCCAAGCCATGATCCCAATCGACGATGATCGATCGGACCGTTGCGATGCATTCAATCATAGATGATCCAACGATTGCGATCGATCCGAGCCACGATCCTGATCGGCGATGATCGATCGGACCGTTGCAACCATCCAATCGGATACGATCCGATGGTTACAATCGATCGGAGCCATGATCTAGATCAGCGATGATCAATCGAAACTTTGCGATCCATCCGATCGACGATGATTCGATGGTTGCGATCGATCCAAGCCATGATCCTAATCGGCGATGATCGATCGGACCGTTGCGATGCATCCAATCGGAGACGATCCGATGGTTGCGATCGATCTGAGTAATGATCCTGATCGGACCATTGCGATCCATTCAATCGGATACGATCCGATGGTTGCGATCGATCGAAGCCATGATCCGTATCAGCGATGATCAATTGAACCGTTGCGATCCATTCGATCGGCGACGATCCAACGGTTGCGATCGATGCAAGCCATGATCCCGATCGGCGATGATCTATCGGACCATTGCAATCCATCCGATCGGCGACGATCCAACGGTTGCGATCGATCCAAGCCATGATCCCGATCAGCAATGATCGATCGAAACATTGCGATGCATCCGATCAGAGATGATCCGATGGTTGCGATCGATCCGAGCAATGATCTGGATTGGCGATGATCGATCGGACCATTGCGATTCATACGATCGGCAATAATCCAACGGTTGCAATCGATCGAAGCCATGATCCCGATCGGCGATGATCGATGGGACCATTGTGATGCATCCGATCAAAGACGATCCAACGGTTGCAATCGATCCGAGCCATGATCCTTATCGGCAATGATCGATCGTACCATTGCGATCCATTCGACCGGAGATGATCCTACAGTTGTGATCGATCCGAGCCATGATCCTGATCGGCGATGATCGATCGGACCGTTGCTATCCATCCGATCGAAGATGATCTGATGATTGCGATCGATCCGAGCCATGATCCCGATCGGTAATGATTGATCGGATTGTTGCGATGCATCCAATCGGAGACTATCCGACAGTTGCGATCGATACGAACCTTGATTCGGATCGGCGATGATCAATCAAACCATTGCGATCCTTCCGATCGGCGATGATCCGATGGTTGCGATCGATTCAAGCCATGAGCCCGATCGGCGATGATCGATCGGACCGTTACGATCCATCCGATCAACAACAATCTGATGGTTGCGATCAATCCAAGCCATGATCCCGATCGGTGATGATCGATCGGACCGTTGCGATGTATTCGATCAGAGACGATTGATCCGAGCCATGATAATGATCGGCGATGATCGATCGAACCATTGCGATCCATTCTATCGACGACGATCCGACGGTTGTTATTGATCCAAACCATGATCCCAATCGACGATGATCGATCGAGCCATTGTGATCCATCCGATTGGCGATGATCCGACGATTGCGATCAATCCAAGTAATGATCCCGATCGGCAATGATCGATCGGACCGTTGCGATGCATTCGATTAGAGACGATCCGACGATTGCGATCGATCCGAGCCATGATCCTAATCGGCGATGATCGTTCGGACCATTGCGATCCATCCGATCGGCAATGATCCAATGATTGCAATTGATCCAAGCCATGATCCTGATCGGCGATGATCGATCAAACTATTGTGATCCATTCGATCGATGACGATCCAACAGTTACGATCGATCCAAGCCATGATCTCGTTCGGTGATGATCGATCGGATGGTTGAGATGCATTCGATCAGAGATAAACCGACGGTTGCGATCGATTCAAGCCATAATCCTGATCAACGATGATCGATCGGACCGTTGCGATGCATCCGATTGAAGATGATATGATGGTTGCGATCGATCAAAGCCATGATCTGGATCAGAGATGATCGATCAGACCATTGCAATCCATCTGATCGGCAACAATCAGATGGTTGCGATCGATCCAAGCCATATCCCGATCGGCGATGATTGATCGTACCGTTGTGATCCATCCGATCGGAGACGATCCGACGTTTACGATCGATCCGAGCCATGATTCTAATCGACGATGATCGATCGAACCATTGTGATCCATCTGATCGGCATTGATCCGACGGTTGCGATGGATCGGAGCCATGATTTCGATCGGCGATGATCGATCGGACCGTTGCATTCCATTCGATCAGAGATGATCCGATGGTTGCGATTGATCCAAGCCATAATTCTGATCGATAATGATCGATCAAACCGTTGCGATCCATCCGATCGGCGATGATTCGATGGTTGCGATCGATCCAAGCCATGATCCCGATCGATGATGATCGATCGGACCATTGTGATGCATCGATCGAAGACGATCCGACGGTTGCGATCGATCCAAGCCATGATCCTGATCGGCGATGATCGATCGGACCGTTGCGATCCATCCCATCAGAGACGATCCGACGGTTGCGATCGATCTGAGCTATAATCCCGATCAGCGATGATCGATCGGACCGTTGCGATCCATCCGATCGGCGACGATCCAACGGTTGTGATCGATCCAAGCCATGATCCTGATCGCTAAATTAAAAATTAATTTTTTTAATTTTTTGTAAATGCATCGTTAATGCGTCGTAAATAGCGACACAATAATTACATCGCTAAATTAATAATTTTTTAAAATTTTTTGAGTTTTTACGTTGCTAATGCATCGTTAAATTAATAATTTTTTAAATTTTTTAAAATTAAAAATTAATTTTTTTGGTAAATGCGTCACTTATGCGTTGCTAAATAGAGATGCATCAAATCATGATCGCGATCGCGATCCAATGACTGACACCTATCGGTTGACCAGTCAACAGGACTATTGGTTGACCAATCAACAGGATTGTTGGTGATAAGGCATTTGTCCGATCATCGGTTGGTGATAAGGCACCCGTTCGATCGTTAATTTGAAATAAGTCAACGGTCTGATCATGAAAAGGCATATCAAAAGACCTATCTGATAACATGATCATTAGATCACGATGGTGAGAAGGCATATTAAGATAAGGATAGGCTTATATGATCAGCTGATCTTTAAATCACAGCCATGAAAAGACTTATCCGATCGCCTGATCTGAAAATCGCAATACTAAAAGGCATATCAAGGGTGATAAGCCCTTAACCTTCACGTCCTTTAATTTTAAAATTTAAATTAAATTAAATTCGTAGGGTTGCTTCCAAGGGGCACCTAAAAACATATAAATAGGACCCTAGACCCTCTCATTTCATTCATCCCAAGCCATTCCGAATTGAGTTCAATTTGAATCAATTCTAGTCTTCTCCTCTCTTAGGCATTTACAGGATAGTATAGCAATAATGCATTGAAAAGAAAGTAGCATTCTTGGTTCGAAAGTTTTGGTGAATTATAGTGCTCCTTTCATCAAAAGAAGACTGTTGTATCTCGAGAGACAATCGTCATATTGATCGTGAGCACCATTGCGGAACGAAATTATCTTAAGGACATAGAGTGAAACTCTAGCCTCAGTATGATTCATTAGGTAGCCACCATCTACCAACACGAACAAACACTTTGCCCATGTGAAGTTGCTGGTGGTTAACGCTCATGGTCAGAGAAGTCAATTATTGCAATATTTTAAAAGAATCAGGGCAGTGGCAAGAAAGATTGGCCTGCTCCAACGTGAAGTGATTGATGAAATCGATCCCCAATCGACTGTCATGCGAGTGATCATTAGATGTTTTTAATGGAGTGAAGTTGGCCGATCGAAGCCTTTTGTAGTTTTGTAGTTTTTTATTTTGCGTGTTTGTTTTGCGTATTCATCTTCTGTCGGCTTCTTCGTCGATGTAGAGAGAATCCAATAAGTTTAGCTATGATGTCTCTGTTACATGGTTAGAAAATAAAGCATGAATAATATTAGGCAAAAGATAAGTCACGTTAGTCAAAACTAATCATTTCAAAAAAAAGCTATTAATATCATCATTTATGTTAATTTGCCTCCTTTGATGTTTTATGATCCGAAGGTCACGAGAGCATGTATTGCGTTAAGCCACGCCAGACATGCAGTAACTACGGGAAAGGTGCTAAACAGACAGACATGTTTTCAGCTTCAATCCCCTACCAGCAAAGCACGTGGCATGCGGGTCGTGAGACAGCTTCTACTTCATTTTCAAGTGAAGTGACACAACGTTCGGCCATGTGCAGCCACACGTTCCCCTCCGTTGAAAGAGGAAAATGGCTAACATGTTCGGCATCCTTATCTATAATGCGTTACTGATGAGTCCAAAAGTTTAACTTTTATTCATATGATATCTATCACATGACAATAGATAACGAAAGGGAACAGAATCTTGCACGGGCAAAAAAGACAAATGTGATTTAGAAAGCACTGCGGATAAGTCCAAAAACACGATTATAAATACCTTCAAGCCACCTGAATCATCTCAAGTAACTAGAAAAAGTCACAATGGAAAGCCTTCAAAAAGTGTTGAATATGGTTGTCCTTATTATCTCATTTATTTTGCTTGCTATGCTAATGGTAGAGAATGTTTTGCTGCATCAGAGGCAAAGCAGCTTGCGTGCGGTGCATACGCACGATCATACCAAAGGCATATATATATATATATATATAGGCATAGGTGCATGTACACGGCACAAGCTATTCATCCAGCGCGGTGCAGCACAAGTGATACAACAAGACTTCATGGTAAGACACAATACAATTCATGGATTGTTTGATTGTACTTGAGTGATGAACAAGTAGAGCCAATCTTTGGAATCTCGCTTACATGAGCGAATGTGAGGATCAATTTCTAACAGAACAATTATGTTAGAAAGAAACAAATGAACTTATTTAAAATTTTCAAACTTATTTAAAATTTTCATTTGAATATATAATGACTTCATAGAAAATTTTAATTCATCTAAGGGATACGAAAAAAAAAAAAAAATGATAAGATGATAGTATGTATGGCAACTCAAATACAATATTTTAATGGTAGTTAAGGATAATTTGATGAACTATCCTAATTGGCATGGTAGATAAGAAAACAATTTTAAGATGATGCTATAAAGCATTGAGATGATAGCAGTAAAAGCTAAAAAATGATGATGGGGGATTTTATATAGAATAAAATGTTTTCAATTTAGATCAAATGCATTGGATATAAGCAATCCTAATATAGAATAAATAATAATAATAAAAAGAAAAGAAAGAAAAAAATGCATATTAAGAATAATACTAAGCCAAAAGCTTATTAGGATTAAAAACTAATCTTTGCCATTGAAATATAAAATTTGTTCAAATAAACTAATTTTTACTATTAAAGAATAAGATTGTTAGAATTAAAAATTAATTCTAATTTTAAAAAAAATTATATTAACTTGAAACATAATTCATGTAAATATAGAAGGTGGGATAATGCAAATAACATGAGTTTTTTATTTATTTTTCAATCGTCCATTAATTTTAACATGTTATGCCCATCTCATCATGTTAAAATATTTTCTGATGAGCTATGTCAGGTACAATCAAATCGTACCAGGTCGAGCATGACCCATTAGCGAAACAATGAGTCTAAACCATACGGTGTCAGACATGGCCGACCTTTAGCAACGACATACCAGCATCCTTTCGTACCGATTTCATCCGGTGGGCCAAGATTGATGGCCCATCGGTCCCAACAGATTTAACAAGGGAAGGTTGAGAAGGATGGCCAGCAATCGATTTCAAAACGGTAGCTTGCTTCTCTCCTTGTCCTATAGGTTAGCCATTTGAAAGCATGATCAGCTTGCTTACTTTCTTATCCTTTCACGTCAAAGTAATTACGAGTGTCAAATTGATGGCCCATCGGTCCCAACAGATTTAATATTAAGAAGGACGACCAACAATCGGTTTCAAAGCAGTTGTTTGATTCTCTCCTTGTCCTTTTAGGTTAGCCATTTGAAAGCATCAGCTTGCTTTCTTTCTTGTCCATTCACATCAATCATTTGAAAGAAGCAGCTTGCTTCCCCTACTTATCTTTTTTTTTTTTTGTCGACGCATTTTCTTTCTTGATGGCGATACGATGCACGAATAGATTGAAATTCAGAATTGAATTGAGCTAGATGCTTTTTATAATATCAAGTCTATTTGAGATTTTAATTAATTCATTAACAAATTAAATTTATATAATTTAAAAAATTTAAGTATAAATGTATTGATAGTAAATAAATTTAAGTTATAACTTATTATGAATTTAAACATTGTGAATCTAAACATGAGCGTGGGGAGTTGGGACCAGCTTTGGATCATTTCACATGGCCGTTGCCTCTCGGGCCCTTAACAGCGTGAGAGATGGTGGTGGCACTATGGGATCATCCAGCGCCAATGACTGTGCTCCACATGCTCCTTTTGATCGTTGATGCTGTGCCTCGCAAGTATATTGTAGCCTCGGTGCCAAATTCAAGCTTTCGTAGATGTAGCTGCTAAGCATGCTAAAGTCCCAATCTGAAACTAGGCAATCGGCAACTATTTCTTTTTGATTTTATGGTTGTTTCTCGATTGTGGTTTTTGACCAGCGTCTAATCCACCCAATCCACCCAGCGGTGAGTCATTGGTGCAAACGTTACGAACATGGTCAACAAAGAAGGGGGCCAGACCAAATAACATCTTAAAAGGAAGAGTTGTCGCGTAGAGGAAAATGGCCTTTGTCTGTACATGTTCTTATATGACCTTCAGCATTGCAACTCCATTAAATTCTTTTATCTACCGTGCTAAGGTATTCAATTTGAGAGTGGTAAAATTAAACTTGATGTCCAGTTCGTAATCTTCCCCGTAAAGATCCTCCAACCATTTTAACTGACCCATGATAATGGAAAGGTACACAAGAAATTGAAATATTAGAAGATTGAAAACTTTTTTAGACGAAGATGGGGATGACCAAATATGTTGGGTCAAATAATGACCTGACCCATTCGTAGCTATATTAGACCCATCTTCATCTGCATTGGAAGAGCTATAGGTTGCATACATTCAAAATATAGGACTCAATCTAATATTTGGATCCAATCCTGGTTTTATGTTTGTCAACCAAAGCTAGTCTAATACATGATTGGCTTAACCAAAAATAAGCCTAATCTAGCCTCAACTTGATCCATCCGAACATAAAAAACTAAACCATATAAACTTCTTATCATTCACTCTAAAAAAACTTTTTAATTCATCGAATAAACTCTTAGTTAAAACAATTTTTTTTTCATATCAACAACTGCGTCCTTCATCTATTTTTGCTTAACTATACCCAAATATTTAAATTTTTAGTGGATCTTTAACTGCAATACCTTAGTATCTATTAATATATAATTTAAAAGTTATAGGTTTGTCAACTTACGATCGATTAATTACTTGAACGAAATTAAAAATATTAAATAAAAATGTGAAATTAAGTTGCTTTAAGGCATTCATGCTGCTCTGTAATGATCTATAGTATATGTTCGGTATGTTCAAAAAAAATAATATTCTGCAAGAGCTAGAAGACAAACATGCTTTAAGGCATTCATGCTGCTCTATAATGATAGTATTCCTGCAAGAGGTAGAAGATAAACGTGCTTTAAGGCATTCATGATGCTCTATCGATTGGAACATGAATTGGAATTAACGTAAAGGCACAATTTTTTAATATTTATATAAAAATTAACATAAAGGCACTTTTTTGTATACATTAATCTTTTCATAATTTTTATTGATTTTAAGATTAACTAAGATTATAAAAAGATAAAAATATCCTTATTTTATTATAATATATCCATTGGAGAATCAAATATGAAGGGACATGTGTTAAGAGATTAATAATTTTGAGGATGAGGAAATAAAATATCTAAAGATTTTATTTTTACATTTAGGTAATCTAGCAGATGTGCAAATAATAATTATAAAATTTCAAAAATTAAAATATAAATATAAAAATATATATTTAATGTGTAAATATGGGAAAAAATAATCAAAAAGCTTATGAGATTCTTCAAAATTAGGTGACAACTAGGAGTGTAAACCGGGTCAGGCCCGGCCCGACCCGCCCCTGACCCGGCTTGACCCTTGCCCCTCCTTGACCCTTGCCCCTCCTGCCCCTCCAATTTCGGGTCGGATCGGGTCGGGCCGCGGGTCATCAATACCCGCCCCTGACCCGCCCCTACTAATTTTTAATTATTTTTTAATATTTTTTTAATAAATTTTATTTTTTGAACAAAAATAAATTACAAAATAAAACTCAACCAAATACATTAAAATAATTATTGACAATGAAATTTGAGATTTTGTATGGATTTACCACAAAATAAAACTTTACAAACAAAAATTAAAATTTATTAAATTTAGAAGCAATTACATAACGAACATTATTGCGTAATCTCAACCTTACAAATGTAGAATTTAAAAAAAAAAAAAAGAATGATAGAGTAACAAATAAGTGCATCACTTCACATCGTATACATCCCAACTAGGTTGGCACCTATAAGAGTGACTATCATTTGCAAATATTACTCTATCTATATATCATTGTCATTCATCACTAGATCCACTAGTGTGATCTGGTTGTTCACCTAAATACATTGCATCAAAGTTAAGGGCAAGTTCCTCTTTTTCGGCATCTTCTTGTTGTCTATTTTCGGCGAGATACCAATCTCGTAAACACATTAAGGCTTCTACTGTCGGAGGGGCTAGTCGACTCCTTGTTTGACTGATAACGCGTCCACTTGCACTAAAGGCTTGCTCGGATGCTATGGTAGAAACTGGAAATGCCAGGATATCATGAGCTAAAGCTGAAAGAACTGGATATTTTGGTTGTTGTCCCTTCCACCAGTCTAAAAGATTAAAATCATCTTCATTTTCTATTGGAGGTGTACCGAGATACCGTTGTAAGTCGGATGAACTTGAACTGGCATTTCTTGATGACTCTGTCCGTCGAGATGTTATTCTTCTCCAAAGAGATGTATTACCGCCGAAGTCACGGTGAGAGGAAGACGTTGTGGGCATTGTTTGGGCAGTTGTACGATTACAATCATACCGACTCATCAGAGTTTGCATTTCCTGTTTAATATCATTTAATTGTTCATGGGCACTTTCAGGCCCATAAATCATATCTAATAATTGAAGAAAAAAATCTTCTTTATATCTAGGATCTAAAATAGTGGCAATACCAAAATGTTTGGGAAGTGGGTTAAAATATTTATCGAATTTTTCTTTCATTGTAAGAACCAAATTAGTATAATATTCTTGAGAAAAATATTTTTTAAAAATTTCATCAATGACACCCAATTGATAAAGAATAGTAGAAGAAGTGGGATAATAAATTCCACAAAATATTTTAGTAGCCACATCAAAAACATGTAAAAAATCCTTATAAAAAATTGCATTTGCCCAATCAATTGGTTCAATCACATCTAAATTAATAGCGTGATGACTTAAAATAAATAAATCAATTGCTTTTTGATATTTAATAGCAACTTTTAACATAACGTAAGTTGAATTCCATCTTATATTAATTTCCAATGGTAATTTTCTTGGTTTTAAACCAAGTTGAGTACATATACCAAAAAATATATTAATTCTTTTTGGAGAACTCATAGCACAAATTACAGTTTTTTTTATTTTAACAATAGAAGATTCATAAATATTTAATCCATCTTTTACAATTAAATTAAGTATATGGGCACAACAACGCCCATGAATTAATGGACTGCTCGTAGGTAAAGCATTAAGTAAGTAATTAAAACAAACATCATTATACGAAGCATTATCTAAAGTAATAGAAAATATTTTTCTACATAATCCCCATGATGCAAGTTCATTGACAATAAGCTCCCCAACACTCAATCCACTGTAAGGTTGTTCAACTAATGTAAATGAAATTATGCGTTTATTTAATTTCCAATTTTCATCAATGTAATGTGCAGTTATACAAAGATATTCAATATCTTGGCAAGATTTCCACATATCAGAGGTCAAGCATATATGTCCTTCTAAACTATGAAAATAAATTTTTAATTCATCTTTTTTTATTTCAAAATCTTGTATTACTTTATTTTTTGAAGTGTTTCTTGAAAAACCTCGATATTGTGGCGTAAAACTATCGCGAATAAATTCTTCAAAATGTGGATTTTCGCTCATTGTAAAAGGTTGTTCATCTTTAACAATATATCTAACTAAATTATTTTGTGCTCTTGTAGGGTCATAAGAAAAAATATTTAAATTACCCCCTTCATTTCCTAATTGAGTTTGCGCAGCACGTGGAAAATATTGATCAATGACAGAATTGATACGGGGATCCTGTCGGTGCTTTCTATTTAAATGTCTTTTTAAATGACTAGTTCCACTACTAGGTCTACCATCTAATAATTCCCCACAAATATTACATTTAGCTTTATGCATTCTATCATCCCGTAAAATTTTAGTAAAAAAGTCCCATATTTTTCCAGGGCCACGTTGTTGGCCGTGGCGGGAAGATGATGCACCAACATCACCAGTTGTGCTACCGGGTGTTGGTATTTGTGGTGATGCAAATTGTTCTACTTGCTCATGAGGGGGATAAATTATTGAATCTCCACCCTCCAAATCAAAAAAATGAGTGTCTCTAGGATCCATTTAGAAAAATAATTTGATAGAAAAAAATCGGTGTATGCAAATTAAAAGAAAAATAAATACTAACTTGGAATAATTTGAGACTTTGATGCACTTGAGAGAGACTTTGAAACACTTTAAATCTTGACTTCAATTTTGCCAAAATTGGATGCACTTAAGCACAATTGAAGAACACACTTGAGACTTGAGAGTAGCTTGATAGTGTAGAAATTTGAGAGAGAATATGTTAATTTTTTGTAAGTTTGAGTGAATATATTTGTGGGGTATTTATAATGGAAGGTTGGGAGAGATTTTGTAATATTTTTGAAAAAAATTTTGTAAATAAAATTTTTTTTTTGGGACCGTTGGGGCTGCCAACGGCCCTCTGCCGTTTCTGCCGGAATCACCAACGGCTTCATAGCCGTTCTGAGGAGAAAAAAAAAAAAAGAGGAGATGCTGCAGCTGCTGCGCTGCAGTCTGCAGCGTGGCAGAATTCGAAAGGGGCGGGCGGGCCGGGCAGGGGCGGGGCGGGGCGGGGCGGATGGGGTCGAGCCGGGCGGGTCGAAGGGTCGGGCCGGGGGTGACCCAAGCCCGGACCCGAGGGTGTCTGGGGCAGCAAGGGTCGGGCCATGGAGGGTCGCGGGGCAGGGCCGGGTCGGGGGCATGGCCGGGTCGGGTCGGGCCGCGGGCCGACCCGCCCTTTTTACAACCCTAGTGACAACACACATGGTATATAGATAGTTAAATCAATTTTTATCCACATTGCAAAGAGAAGATGCAACTCGAATTGGTAGGGCTCAAAACGGATCGGATACGGATCGGATAGTAGTATATCCATATTTGTATCCATATTTTTTAACGGATACGAATACAGATACAAATACTAAATGGATATTAAAATTCATATCCATATTTATTCTAAACGGATACGAATACGAATAGGATATCAAGTATATCCATATTTATTATATACGGATACGGATATGAATCGGATATCGAGCATATCCATATTTATTATATACGGATACGGATATGAATCGGATAACCAGCATATCCATATTTATTATATACGGATACGGATACGAATTAGATATCAAGAATATTCATATATGTTATATACGGATACGGATACGAAGATAAAAACTTCTATGATCTTATGATGGTGTTATATGATGAATAATTGTGAAAGAGTTAATAAATAGAGGAATACTAAAAAGTCACTAAACTCACTATCTACCACAAGAGCAAAACATAGGCAATAAGAATATGGCTACCTAAATGTTCTCTTAAGAAACTTGAAAGAGGTTGAAATCCACAACAAATCAAACTAAGCAACATTGTAACAAGACCTAAAATATTTGAGATGGAAATCATTAAGCATTGAGACAAGAATTTTTGCAAAAATATAGACATATATAAGAATTTGCAGTTCACTAATACAAAAAAAATGCATAAATACAACAGGATCGCATGAATCAATAAAGAAGGTCAAGTGAAAAATACCTTGACTAGATATTTCAACACCACAAACATATGTTGTATCTCTTTCTCAGAATGCTCATTCAATGATTATCTAGTCCATTTATTTACCAACCATGAAGAGAATTGACCTCTAGGACCTCTATATATAAATAACATCACATATGCAAAACTAATTCCGGCTAATTTGAAAGCAAGATAAAAGCCTTGAAAAAAAGAAACAATCTGCAAGTGTATCGATTCCAAATCAAATCAAAAGAATTCTATATGTAGATGTAAGATAGAAATTTCTAGAGAAATAGCGAAAACAAGCTGCAAGTATAATTAGTCCACTTCAACTTAAAATAATTTCATAAGCAGATATAAAATAAAAATTTTTAAAAAAATTACAAACTATGAATTAAGGACATTGTCTAACTAAATTTGCCAAAATACAAAGTGTGAAACGCCCAACACATGAAACAAACATCATCATGAAATTTATTACCTTCGCATTCTAAAATTTATATTTGCAAAGCATGAAAGCTATTTTTCAGCAATCACTCATAGATATCTTTTCTTGGCAATTACTTTTATTTTTTAATCTAATTTTTGTTATAGTAAGAAAATTGAGAACTAATCTTTAGATTCAATAAAGTTTACCTCTATAGTCTATCCTAACTAATTACTCCCTACTAATTAATTAGTGAAACTTAAACAGAAGGATGAAGACTTAACTAGCTGTCTAGATTAAATAAACAGTATGAGAAAACTCATGCAAAGAATATAAGTTGGCATCCTGGCATATTAGCTTCCATCTCCTATTATTATTTATCTGATGATAAATAAATATAAGGCGGGGTCATTCGGTTATAATTTGAATTTTTGATGGTCAGCAAGTTTTGTGACATAATACCACTACTAGTTGAATTAAAAAAAATGAAATATTTTTAGGGATTTTGGCTAGTGGTTTGTTGATAAAAACGTTAATATATCGGCTTATTTTTTCAGTGTGATCGATTTTGTTTTTTCAAGCCAGAAGCCGGAAAGTAAAATACATCAGCGGCAAGGTACAAAGGGTTCTGTCTCAATTGATTCACAAGGCCCAGAAAACGACATGGCCAAAATTTAAGAATTGTAGATCCTTCTCTAACTAATTAAGAATTGTAGATCGCTCCGATCCTGAGTAGAGGAAGAAAAACATAATCAAAAACTAGAAAGTTCTGAATTTTATAGATCACTAGTTTCTTTTCTCAGCAGATCTGACTTCCTTTTTATTGTTTCACCAAAAAGGACACAAGAAGAGCAACGGGAACAGCCCCTTCCCCCGAGATCTAAAACCGGAAACAGATCAAGACCAAGAAAGAGAACGAAACATCCAAACAAAAAACAATAAATAAAAGAAGAAGCTTTTACACAAGAACAGCAACGGGAACAGCCCCTTCCCCCGAGATCTAAAACCGGAAACAGATCAAGACCAAGAAAGAGAACGAAACATCCAAACAAAAAATAAATAAATAAAAGAAGAAGCTTTTACCTCGCTGCTTTTTACCAAGTTCTCGTCCGCTGCCCACTACCTGAAGCTGCTGCAGAACTCATAGAGCTTCCCGCGGTTGGAGAAGATGATGAGGGCGACCTCGGCGTCGCAGAGCACGGAGAGCTCGTAGGCCTTCTTGAGCAGCGCGTTCCGCCGCTTCGCGAATGTCCAGTACCCTTCCCCTCGCGAGGGCCATGGGGAGATTACAAGGAGAGAGAGGGATAGGAGAGGTGTAATACCCGGTTCAAATGAACCAGATTTGGTTCAGACGAACCAGGCTTGGTTCAAATGAACCAAGCTCCTGACTTTTGGGTTCTCGGACTAACGCTTCGCTCCAGGCGAAGCGTTTGGCCTTCCGGGAAAACTCAGATCCGAGGCGCTGCTCAAGTGAATAAATAGGGAGGATGAGGACCCTTCCGCAGGCGCACTTCCTCCACCAGGTAAATTTTCTGGCTTCGAGAGAGAGAGAGAGAGAGAGAGAGAGAGAGAGAGAGAGAGCATGAGAGAGAGAGGGAGAGAGAGAGAGACAGAAACTGGGAGACAGAGAGAGAATGCAGTGAACCGGCCGTGCGTCGGTTCGGGCCCGGCGGCGTGCCCGCCGCCTCGCCGGGCCCGAGCTCCGGCCGGTGACTCCGCCGGCACCATGGGCAGCGTCCGGCGGAGTAGTGGCGGTGATAGAGAGAGAGAGAGGGCCAATCGGCCTCTCTCTCATGCGGTGACGGAAGCCAAACCGGCTTCCGTCGGTTGGTTCAGGCCCGGCGGCGTGCTCGCCGCCTCGCCGGGCCTGAGCTTCGGGATGGCGCCTCCACCGGCGCCGGCCGTACGTCCGGTGGAGGTCCGGCCGGCCATGGTGGCCGGCCGTGCCGCCGGCACTGTTGAAGCCGTGCGGACGATTAGAGAGAAATTGAAGAGATTAGAGATGAATTGAATGAAATTGAGGGGGATGGATTCAAGGGGAGGCAAGTCACGGCGACAGCCGGCTCCGGTCCGGCCAATGGTGGCCGGACCGCCCCCAATTTCGCCGGAGAAGTCGCTGGCATGGAGACAGCCCGAACGGATGAAATCGGGAGGGAAAAGATGATTTAGAGAGAATGATAGAGGGAGTGTGGCCGGCCGCGGCGGCGGCCGGCTCTGGCCCGGCCTCCGGTGGCCGGACCGCCGTGGATTCGGCCGGCGGCGGCCCTGGCCGCCGGCGTCTTCTCCATCCCCTGTTTCGGAAGAAACAGGGGATCGGGTGATTTAAGGCTGAACCGGGCCGGCTGGGCCGGCCGGTTCAGGCCTTTTGGGCCATGCTGCATTGAGATTTTGGGCTGGTTTTTGGGCTCTGTAACGGGCCGAAAAATATAAATAATTATATGGTTGGAATCTAGGTTGAATCTAGTTTCTGGGGATGATTTTACTTCCCCATTTGAGTGAGTATGGTGAGAGATATTCGAGTCCGAAGTTAGGCCCGTGGATTGGTCAGGGTAGAGTCTTAGGAATCATTTCATTATCCAGATTTTAATCAATTAATTGTGTAGGTACCCCGACATCTGATTAGATGAGATATCTGTTGGATTGCGTGCGAAGGTAAGTAAACCAGTTATCAGTTTATTAAATAAGTTATTTCAGGATATGCGTAGTCAAATTGTGAATTGTTATTGGCTAATTGTATAAGTAGATGAATACTACGATTTCATATGTGGATGCTATGCATGTGAGATGCAGTTATTATGCATGTGAGATGTTGTTGCTATGCATGTGAGATGCCGTTGCTATGCTGTTGCTATGCATGTGAGATGCCGTTGCTATGCTGTTGCTATGCATGAGGGGACAGATGCTGTTGCTATGCATAAGAGATGCTGTTGCTATGCATGAGAGATGCAGTTGCTATGCATGAGAGATGCAGTTGCTATGCATGAGAGATGCAGTTATTGTGATATTGATGTGATATATTACATGTAATTGTTCAGTAAGTATAATCCACTGTTTTACTACATGATTGATGTATTGATGTATTGATGTGATGTGAGGTACTGTTATGTGTCGCCGCGGTTCTCCTTTACTATGGCCCCAGACATTGTAGATGTGTTCTGTATGATTTTTATGGCCACACACACTGGAGATGTATTCTGTTATGATATGGCCCCACATATTGTAGACATGTTCTGTATGATTTTTACGGCCTCACACACTGACGAGTGTGTTCTGGCCCACATGTCTTACAATGTGTTCTGTATGATTTTTATGGCCACATACATCGTAGAGTGTGTTCTGTTATGGTATGGCCCACACATCGTACAATGTGTTCTGTGGATATTGATGGCCACGCATCTGGAGGATGTGCTCTGATTGAGGTATTGCAGGGCCGTGGGTCACATTTACAGTTACCATTGAGAGTATAAACGGTGGGTTTACTTATATAATATAATTGAACGGCTATGGATGGAAATGATTGGTATTATATTCATAAGTGCCGCCGCGGTTCTCCTTTGTTATGGGGCATTGCAGGGCCGTGGGACACATATAATATAATATGACAATGAATTGTTTATATGCACTGATAATTTGCCATGATATAATACAACAATGATGAGTGCAAATGATTTGAATTATATTTATATGTGCCACCACGGCTCTCCTTTGTTATGGGGCATAGAAGGGCCTTGGGACACATATGATATAATATAACAATGATGAGTTTACTTACATTACATGTTTGAGTATTTGTGAAATGTTTATGCATGCAGATTATTTATATGCTTATTGATTGCTATGCTATGATTGGACTGTATAACATGGTTTACTTACTGAGTGTAAGCTCACAAAATCCTTACAATGTTTTTATCAGAGCCACGAGTTGAAGATGGATTTTGGGGTGATGGATCTTCTATTAAATAAGCTAGATCATTATTTTGTTGTAGCCCAATATTATATATGTGTAGGGCTTGATGCCCAGACTTTATCATTGTGGTGTGTAAGGAACCATGGGTTAGTTGGAGCTTCTATAAAGTGGATTCATATGTTGATGTAACCCCTGTAATGCTTATGTGTAGGGCTTGTAGCCCAAATCTTTAGTTATGGATTGTATTAAAGACATGGACTTGAATGATATATAGGTTATTACTTTTATTGAACTCAGTGTCATGTTTCGAGACGCCTTGCGTGCCCGGCACGCGGCGGGTTGTCACCCTAGCTCAAAATTTTTGGGTCTGGGGCGTGACAGCTTTTATGGTATCATAGCTCAGGTTATGACTCTAGGGACATGGACATATTGACATGATAACAGGTAGAGAACTTATGACTCTAGGGACATGGACATATTGACATAGGTAGAGAACTTATGACCCTAGGGACACAGACATATTGACATGATAACACGTAGAGAACATATTTTGATGACATTATACTTAGAGTCACCTGACACTTTAGTTTATGATATTAACCACATCTAATTTAACAGAAAATGGTTATGGCTCGCCGTACTAGGAGCCAACAGTATGAGGAGGACTCTCTGGCCGGTAATGCCGATCAGCTGGTGAGTCAAGGAACTACTGGAGGTATGGCCCCTGCCAACCCAGTAGGAACTGAGCACCAGCGATTCCAGTCCGAGATGCTTCAAGCTCTCTCGGGTATGGCGCAGTCTATGCAGGACATGCAGCATCAGAGTGCGCAGCGGAAGCGTGGTGGGCCCATAACCCACGGGACCAGGTTATGATCTTAGGGACATATGCATAATGACACTCTAGGCAAAATACTTGGATGATATTGAGACAATTATGACTTTCAAGGAATTTCATGAATTATGCTTGGAAGCTCGAAATTTAAAGTTTACCAAGATATTAATTGAATTACAAATTGATAGGAATTGAGAATGAACCATCGCAAGCCAATGATATTATGTCGGCTCCCTGACTGGTAGCCTTGATCAGTGGGGAGGTCAAGGGGCTTCTAGAGGTTTTAGCTCCATTAAACTTGTTGGAAATGATTCGTAACAGTTTTAGACCTTTAAATAATATGGGAAATGAAATTTTAATTGGATATGCAATAAAAGACTGATAAATATATGGAATATGACATAGTAGTAGAAAATTTCAATTGATGACTAATATGACTAAGATATCATCATTGTTATATTGCAATTGAGTTGATATGTGGATTTGGAGTTAGTAAATCTAAATTGAATGTGGATGTATATAATGAATTTTTATTAGTGGAACTTACATTGTTGATATTATAAGTTTAAGATTATGAACTCATCTGCTGGTTATAGGGATGATTAATATTGATGATATTTTGGGAATGGAATAGTAAATTACATATTTTTGATTAATCATAATTGAGTACTTTCTGGATTTGAGTCTGGATGGATAAGTATATTTTACTAAGAGAATTTTTATTATGGATATTGCATGTTCAAAACTAATTGTTAAATTGCTAGATGTGGAGATGGTTGATATTGATGTTAATGAAATAGTTGACTACATATTATATCTTGATGGACCATTTATGAAGAATATAAAATTTTAAATTCTGAGACAATTACTGTTTAAGTTTTGAGAGCAATAGACTCTATTAATCTTTAGAACTGATTTTGGCTATAAATGATCAAATATTTTGATGGTAAAAAAGTGAAAGATTTTAGCTAGAAAGAGAATATGATAAACTCCACTGATAAAGAATTTCATGGGGATTTTATCTATTAATAGATTTCTAAATCAAGATACCTATTCATTAATTTATTGTGCATATTTATTGTACCTTTCTTCATAGTTCCTAAGGAGATATCTTTCTCTAGGATGGATAAATTACTGATCGACCATAAGTGGCAAAATATATATATATATATATAGGAGGGAGATGATTTTATTTTTGATTATTATCAGTTATGGATTATGGTTAAGGGTACATCTATTATCACTTTCAAGCCATAGAGAGATTACTATAATTTTCAATTATATCTTTCGGATGGTAAGTGCAATTTCAATTTTGATTGACCTTATAAGTCTTGTATCTATCTGAGCTAGATTAGTGAAGTCACTTTGAGATATTTGAAGGGTTTAAATTAGTGGTCATGTTATGGTATGAGACATTGCATAATCTATAGATGATTTTGATAATCATTGGTAACAAAATAATCAATTCAAGAAATTGAATCATTTAAATTGCATTATTTATTGAGGATATACTGACCTATTCAAGAGAAATTGATTGGTTATGGTGGTATTATTGATATATGAAGGAGATAAATAATCATACTGATGATTATGATGGCACTATCATTCCAAGAAATTAAATTAGTTGATAATTTGAAAGATATCCTAATGATTAGCTTAATGTTTATTGATGTTAGCTTGAAATATTCAAGAGTGAAACCAAGTATGTTATGATGATTAAAATAAGTATCGTAATGATTAATAGCACATTCAACTATTTATGAGTTCAGAGAGCATTGGAAGAAAACTATTTTATATTTAATTCACAAGAATTTAGAATTTGTCTTATCGAGGAATTAAAAATACCTGAAGTGTTATAACCTTAAGAATGGATGACATAATACATACGATGGATTCTATGATATTTATAATAATTATGTTGTAGAAAAAAAAAAAAAAAAAAAGGATGACAGGAAAGAAATACTTTTTAAGGAATTTAATTTGGTAGAAAGATCAAATTAATTGTTGATGTTGGACATATCATTTGAGTGCTTAGGAATGAAATAAAAGTTTGCTAGTGAGTATCTTTAATAGTACAAAATTTGTGGACATTTAATTTCGAGGAGGTGTATTTCAAACCCCGTTATATGCTAGAACTTGAACCAATTTAGCTTAAGAAAGAATTGACTTATAAAGATCAATGATGTATCGATGACGGTGACTTTTGAATGAAATTTAGCTGATTATGAGATAGAAAAAAATTGGATTTATATTCTATTGGATGTATATCAAATTTCGAGGACGAAATTTTTATAAGGAGGGGAGGATGTAATACCCGGTTCAAATGAACCAGATTTGGTTCAGACGAACCAGGCTTGGTTCAAATGAACCAAGCTCCTGACTTTTGGGTTCTCGGACTAACGCTTCGCTCCAGGCGAAGCGTTTGGCCTTCCGGGAAAACTCAGATCCGAGGCGCTGCTCAAGTGAATAAATAGGGAGGATGAGGACCCTTCCGCAGGCGCACTTCCTCCACCAGGTAAATTTTCTGGCTTCGAGAGAGAGAGAGAGAGAGAGAGAGAGAGAGAGAGAGAGCAGAGAGAGAGGGAGAGAGAGAGAGACAGAAACTGGGAGACAGAGAGAATGCAGTGAACCGGCCGTGCGTCGGTTCGGGCCCAGCGGCGTGCCCGCCGCCTCGCCGGGCCCGAGCTCCGGCCGGTGACTCCGCCGGCACCATGGGCAGCGTCCGGCGGAGTAGTGGCGGTGATAGAGAGAGAGAGAGGGCCAATCGGCCTCTCTCTCATGCGGTGACGGAAGCCAAACCGGCTTCCGTCGGTTGGTTCAGGCCCGGCGGCGTGCTCGCCGCCTCGCCGGGCCTGAGCTTCGGGATGGCGCCTCCACCGGCGCCGGCCGTACGTCCGGTGGAGGTCCGGCCGGCCATGGTGGCCGGCCGTGCCGCCGGCACTGTTGAAGCCGTGCGGACGATTAGAGAGAAATTGAAGAGATTAGAGATGAATTGAATGAAATTGAGGGGGATGGATTCAAGGGGGAGGCAAGTCACGGCGACAGCCGGCTCCGGTCCGGCCAATGGTGGCCGGACCGCCCCCAATTTCGCCGGAGAAGTCGCTGGCATGGAGACAGCCCGAACGGATGAAATCGGGAGGGAAAAGATGATTTAGAGAGAATGATAGAGGGAGTGTGGCCGGCCGCGGCGGCGGCCGGCTCTGGCCCGGCCTCCGGTGGCCGGACCGCCGTGGATTCGGCCGGCGGCGGCCCTGGCCGCCGGCGTCTTCCCATCCCCTGTTTCGGAAGAAACAGGGATCGGGTGATTTAAGGCTGAACCGGGCCGGCTGGGCCGGCCGGTTCAGGCCTTTTGGGCCATGCTGCATTGAGATTTTGGGCTGGTTTTTGGGCTCTGTAACGGGCCGATATAAAATAATTATATGGTTGGAATCTAGGTTGAATCTAGTTTCTGGGGGATTTTACTTCCCCATTTGAGTGAGTATGGTGAGAGATATTCGAGTCCGAAGTTGGCCCGTGGATTGGTCAGGGTAGAGTCTTAGGAATCATTTCATTATCCAGATTTTAATCAATTAATTGTGTAGGTACCCCGACATCTGATTAGATGAGATATCTGTTGGATTGCGTGCGAAGGTAAGTAAACCAGTTATCAGTTTATTAAATAAGTTATTTCAGGATATGCGTAGTCAAATTGTGAATTGTTATTGGCTAATTGTATAAGTAGATGAATACTACGATTTCATATGTGGATGCTATGCATGTGAGATGCAGTTATTATGCTATGCATGATGCCGTTGCTATGCTGTTGCTATGCATGTGAGATGCCGTTGCTATGCTGTTGCTATGCATGAGGGGACAGATGCTGTTGCTATGCATAAGAGATGCTGTTGCTATGCATGAGAGATGCAGTTGCTATGCATGAGAGATGCAGTTGCTATGCATGAGAGATGCAGTTATTGTGATATTGATGTGATATATTACATGTAATTGTTCAGTAAGTATAATCCACTGTTTTACTACATGATTGATGTATTGATGTATTGATGTGATGTGAGGTACTGTTATGTGTCGCCGCGGTTCTCCTTTACTATGGCCCCAGACATTGTAGATGTGTTCTGTATGATTTTTATGGCCCACACACTGGAGATGTATTCTGTTATGATATGGCCCCACATATTGTAGACATGTTCTGTATGATTTTTACGGCCTCACACACTGACGAGTGTGTTCTGGCCCACATGTCTTACAATGTGTTCTGTATGATTTTTATGGCCACATACATCGTAGAGTGTGTTCTGTTATGGTATGGCCCACACATCGTACAATGTGTTCTGTGGATATTGATGGCCACGCATCTGGAGGATGTGCTCTGATTGAGGTATTGCAGGGCCGTGGGTCACATTTACAGTTACCATTGAGAGTATAAACAGTGGGTTTACTTATATAATATAATTGAACGGCTATGGATGGAAATGATTGGTATTATATTCATAAGTGCCGCCGCGGTTCTCCTTTGTTATGGGGCATTGCAGGGCCGTGGGACACATATAATATAATATGACAATGAATTGTTTATATGCACTGATAATTTGCCATGATAATACAACAATGATGAGTGCAAATGATTTGAATTATATTTATATGTGCCACCACGGCTCTCCTTTGTTATGGGCATAGAAGGGCCTTGGGACACATATGATATAATATAACAATGATGAGTTTACTTACATTACATGTTTGAGTATTTGTGAAATGTTTATGCATGCAGATTATTTATATGCTTATTGATTGCTATGCTATGATTGGACTGTATAACATGGTTTACTTACTGAGTGTAAGCTCACAAAATCCTTACAATGTTTTTATCAGAGCCACGAAGTTGAAGATGGATTTTGGGGTGATGGATCTTCTATTAAATAAGCTAGATCATTATTTTGTTGTAGCCCAATATATATATGTGTAGGGCTTGATGCCCAGACTTTATCATTGTGGTGTGTAAGGAACCATGGGTTAGTTGGAGCTTCTATAAAGTGGATTCATATGTTGATGTAACCCCTGTAATGCTTATGTGTAGGGCTTGTAGCCCAAATCTTTAGTTATGGATTGTATTAAAGACATGGACTTGAATGATATATAGGTTATTACTTTTATTGAACTCAGTGTCATGTTTCGAGACGCCTTGCGTGCCCGGCACGCGGCGGGTTGTCACCCTAGCTCAAAATTTTTGGGTCTGGGGCGTGACAAGAGGCATGCGAAGGGAGGTTACCCGCTGGGGGAGGAGGGATTTGGGGTCGTTGCTGGGGGATCGGATGGGCAATAATGGGTTTGAAGAAACACACAATCCGCGAGCTCTCCTCCAATTGGTTGAAATGTTTGGATGAGGATAGCTGGGAAGCGAGAATTTCCGGGAAAGCGAGATTTCGTTGCCTTCTTTTATTTTAACGGATATCCGTATCCGAATCTAAAAACATACGTAAAATTATATTTGTATCCGTATTCAAATAATTTTTAGTTTAGATATCCGTATTGAATCTGATTAAACTATAAAATAAATATTTAAATTTGATATAATTCGAATATAGATTCGGATACGATCGGATAAAATCCGACCCGTTTTCAGCCCTAAGAATTGGGCACGGGTGAAGTTGAAAAAGGACTTGCTGAGTCTGCATCAAAAAAGAGGACCGAGAGCAATGAGAAAAAGTGAAGTGACATTTCAACTTTTATTGTGATGAAGTGATATAACAAAAAAAAAATCGAAAGACAACAAAGATCCAGCCACGTTTTGCTTTACTTGACATGATTGACATGAGTAGAATGAAGACAATAAAGATCTGACAATTATTCCATTAAAGCTTCTCCGCAATCTTTCTTAAGCTCACAAAACCATCTCAATTAGAGCCCTAATATTATTATTTCATTAATTTTCCCCTGGTACTTCATCTTGCCCACTGTCTCTCAGAACATCTAATTTGTTGAAAGTCATCGGTTTAAACTATGATCCTTTATTTTAATGAGGATATATGTTTTATAAAAATATTATAAATAATTAATCAAATGAGAAAGAATAAGAAAAAATGTTAAAAAAAATTTTGAAAAAAAAAAATTAAAAAATAATTGATAATTTTAAATTCTTTATTTTAATAAAAATATTATTTTTATAAAGATATTATAAATTAATTAACCAGAAAAGCGAGCAACACTTTCAATTTTTTTATCAATAATTTACTAATTTAAAAATTTGACAGCAAAAACTCCATTTATTTCAGAAAAAAAATAAAAAAACTTAAACAAAGCTAGAAAGATATTTACCCAATTCGATCAAACTGATTTATTCAGCCGAATTGGTTCACCCACAACCTCAATGTCAAATCAATATATTATACGATCTAATTTTTAAAATATTGTTGAACTCTCGTGGTATCCACCGAAGGCACATCACACCAATGCGTATTCTCCGCTCCTCTTCTTCCGAAAGATAGCTTTTTCACTTTAGCTCCTAGGCTTCCATTTTATTATATGCTGACACTCTTAAGTATGGTTCATCAATTCCTTTTGGTGATATTGACGTGACACAAAAACTGGTCAAGAGCAACAGTGAAAAAGACAATCGTTGTGTCTTTTAACTCACATGAAATTGACAACAGCAAAGGCACAAGAAAAAAATAAAACGTTGTGTCAATATCAAAGCATGCCATGTATAATGTGATTATTTTAAGTTTTAACCCGGCCAAAAAAACAAACGTGACGTGGTTGTTATAACTCGGCCAAAAAGACAAACATGATGTGGTTGCTATAACTCGGCCAGAAAAACAAACGTGATGTGGTAATTTAAATTCGGTCAGAAAAAATAAATTTGCCATGTCTTTCACATCAAAGTGAAAAAGCAAGACATTTAGTAGGGTTGGTTGCATGTATCTCTCCTACTTTGGCCTATTATAAAAAGCTAGCCGTTTGAAGTGTAGCTTCCATAGATAGCCTTGCCGCCCTGGTTTGGTATCAGGCTTTAATATAATAAATTGAAGTTGACTCCCATGTGCTTCTTGCATGATTGCTCTGGCCACTCCCACATGGAAGCAGGTTGCAGCAGGATTGACAAGCAGAGACTAGAGTTTGAAATTAGGTGGACCTAGCTTGAAGAAAAGCCATGCCCTAGATTGAGAGAGAGAGAGAGATTGAGATTGATTGAGATCCTTTTCCATGGGTTCACACTATAACTTACGTCTTCTCAAAGAACACCAGTAGGGGTCACGAGCATGGCATGAATAAGGCTGCCAACTTTCCGTGTCATTTGGGATTCATGTTTTTACATCAGAATTATGTGATGGCCATATGTTAAATTAAAAAAAAAAAAAAAGACAGCTGTGCCGATGGCAAACCGCGTCTTCCTGGCCCACTGCACGCAGTCAATCAGTCCGAGTCTCTCACGTCCAGGTTCCTCCAAACGCTTTCGTCGTGTCCTTCCGACCCCCTCCTCCATGGGCTTAGACGATCCTCGATCTTCTATAAATAGAGGGGGCATTTCTTGTGCACGCATAGCCCGAACATCCTCCCCAGTTTCCAAAAGAAAAAACAAACTAATCGGTTTGCAAAGATGGGCAAGGTGAGTTCCTCTAACACATAAGGATTGATGTTTTTTTTTTTTTTTTGCTTTGAAGTGTTGATGAATACAACCGTTTAATTTATATTATACTAAATAGGGACGAATAATGGCGACAAAAATCCAACCAACAATGATCATTATCATCTTTGCCATTCTGCTTTTTCTCGTGGAAATTACGGCCAAAGCAACGGAGGATAAGAAGTGTTGTCCTTCGAATGCTCCTTCCTGCTGCAACAGAAATCCTTTATGCTGCTAGTTCATTGCATAAAGCATAGAGCATGACGAAGAATATTCAACCGATCCACACGTTGATTTTCTTCACCATCTTCTTGCTTATGCTTATCAAAATAGCTGCGCAACCAATAAGTTTTTGCTGTCCTCCTAGAAATTATGTGTGCTGTAAGAAATATCCTCAATTCTGCTGCAATTAGTTTATTGCAGCAGTCTAGATTAAGGTGCTTATGTTTAAATTTTCAGCATGTAATAGACATCGTGTTGAATTTACGATGTAACATATTAAATGTTAATTAAATAAAGAGAGAAGTTTTAAAAACTGCTATTGTTCAATGCCCAGTTGTATTTGATAAAAAAATTAATTAATTGTGGTTTCTCTAGCAAGCATTGCTCGCTGCAGCTTCGAGATATATATGGGATCAATTGTTGAACCCTCGTGGCATCCTCTTTTTTCGTAATTGTTGATACCAACTTAAAAAAAAACCGATTGTGCGAATATATGATGAGGGTTTAAATCCGTAAGCACTGTTATTCTGTTTTGGGATCTGATGGAAAAAAAATCGATTAGAATAGTCGTTGCTACTTCGCTAAGGTTCTGAGATGGACTGATGGTGCCAGCGATATTTCAAAAGGACGCTTTCTTATTTGTAATTTTATTTTGTGTGTTATTTTTCATTGTTTTTTTTTTAATCTTTTCTGGTATCTAATTCCGTCGTCCAAGTTTCCACTTGAATGTAAATTTGATGTCTGATTACTATCAGGACATGTATTTTTTTATCATCATATTGAATATTTTATTTTGATACATCCGCTGGTTAATTTGCATGATATTTCAAGTCTATAATCACTTTCATTCATGTTTAGCGAATCCGGAGATTCCTCGATGAAGCCTCTTGTCTTATCCTAGAAATTTGTTTTCTATGTTCGGCCTAAATACGACGATGTTATCCCTTGATTATATAAAATAGAGGAATATAATATGATATTCGATCGTTGGAACTGCGGTAGAAAATATACATTATCTTAGATGCGTAGCGAAAGAGGATACGATGTCCAATATAAGCGTAGGGTGAGCCTTGGGTTGGATGAGGGTAACGATTTGTTCATTAATAGTAAGAGACGGGAAGGGACGCGCCCATCGATTGCTTATGATGTGGATGGATGGATGCTGTGATGGGATGGCATGTGCATCCCATTTGGGACGGCCCCAGTGGAAGGAGCAAGGTTGACTATTCTAAAAGTTTCTAGACGTTTCTACAATAGAAAGCATGAGATTGAAGTCTTTGGCTGATTCAGAAGAGGTCCTATCTCTCTCTCTCTCTCTCTCTCTCTCTCTGTTTCTCTCTCTGTTTCTTCTTCTTCTTCTTCTTCTTCTCTTTTTTTTTTTTTTTTTTTGAACAAACAGGTGATCGTATCATTTTAATGTGAGTCAGCATGAAAGGTTAAAAAAGTAAAATTTATTGAAATACACTAGGGCATGATCCTACTTTCAAAAAATAATATTATATATGCTGCCACTCTTAAGTAGGGTTCATCAATTCCTTTGGTGATATTGACTTGACACAAACTGGTCAAGAGCAACAGTGAAAAAGATAATCGTTGTATCTTTTAACTCACATGAAATTGACAACAGCAAAGGCACAAGAAAAAAATAAAACGTTGTGTCAATATCAAGCTGTCATGTATAATGTGATTATTTTAAGTTTTTAACCCGGCTAGAAAAATAGACGTGATGTGATTGTTATAACTCGGCTAAAAAGACAAACATGATGTGGTTGCTATAACTCGGCCAGAAAAACAAACGTGATGTGGTAATTTAAATTCGGTCAGAAAAAATAAGCTTTATGTCACGTCAATATCATATATCACATTTATAAGCCTGATGCGCGTGCGTGATGTGGTTATTTTAATTCGGCCAAAAAAATTATATCACATCAATTTCACATATCAACATGACATGTATAAAGTCTGATGCACGTTAAGTTACACAGTTTGGCTTGATCGGCGTAAACTTGAGGGGACCTAGATTTACATATGATTAAAAAAATAATAATTTATGCATCGATCTTTACCGTACGAAGCATTTACAAAACATACGAATTAATTAATCGTGCATTCATATCACGACATATGCCACAGCTCAATGGATTATGGCCTGCATCGCAAGCGCGGTGGGTCCTCTCTAGTCTGCTTTGGGAAATTCGGATAAGCTTTTGGTCCTCTCTAGTCTTTGCTTTGGAAAAGTTGGATTACTTTGATGCCTATCGAAATTAGTAGTTGCATCTCGATTGTTGCTGTCGAACGGAGGGTCAGATATTTTTTAACCTTTACCAAGCTTGTGGAAACTGTCCGAATCCAAAGAATCTGGAGCTTTTGTTCTGCTTTTATTTTTAAAACACAAGCGAAAGATGCGAGCCGAGCCCGTGTTTCGTCCGAAAGGATGAAGCATCCTCTTCGTTCATAATATACGAAACTGACATCCCTGGTCTCCACGGAAGAAGATCCAAAGCTAGACCAAAAGCTTATCTTTGTGTCTTTTAACCCACATGAAAGCAAGCGAAAGAATCCATTCCCAATGTAACAAATGCCACTTATGAATATCATTTAATGTTATTCCTTCACTTTGGTACTTAAACGAAGTAAATAGCTTGTAGGGATCCAAAATCTAAATTATATGTGCTAGATACATGAACATCCATGATTTGCTCACAATG